>CBVK0100138645.1:0-12053 GCA_900067695.1 Picea abies | reverse complement strand
TCAAAATCATGGAAATCGTCAGAATGGAACGAAACCAAAGCCAACCTGTGCGGAATGGCTCATAATGATGGAATATGATGATAAATGCCAACTGGACCCCACAATGCCTCTCAAATACCCCTGTACTCGCTATAACATCCATTTGACTACTCTGGTCATCATAAGTCTCTGCCCTGTGATGATGTCCCAAAGTGGGGACATTACACACCCTGTCTCTAATGAAGTGGTATATGATCTCAATGTGCTTCGACCTGTCGTGAAACATTGGATTCTCCGAGAGTTTGATGCAACTCTAGTTATCGCAGTGGATCAAGGTCGACTCAAGCTCCGGAGCAAACAATCATGTGATGTGAGTGGCTTTGAAGCTAGATGGATTCACAACTAGCTAGATTGGCGGCCATGTACTCGGCCTCAGCTAAACTCAAGGCTACTGACGTCTGCTTCCTGTTGAACCAGGAAATGACTGCTGACCTCAAGTTGAAACGGCACCCAAAGGTGCTCTTCCGATCTATATCACTGCCTGCCCAATCTAAATTTGAGTAGCCCTGCAACTTCACACCATCTCCACCAAGGAACTGCAATCCATATCCTATTGTGCCTTGCAAGTATTTGAGCACGTGCTTTGCTACCACCCAATGAACATCCCTTGGCTCCACCATGAACAAGCTCAAGGTGTTAACAACAAAGCAGATATATGGTTGAGTGTTGACAAGATACATCAACAAACCAATCAGTTGTCATTACTGTCTGGGGTCTTCCAACTCTTAATCTGAAGAACCAATCTTCCTCGGGTTGGTCACCATCGGAGTGGCCATCGATCTACTCTCCTCCATCCTGAATCTCTTCAAGATCTCAAGAGTGTACTTCCCCTATCCAAGGAAGATCTCGCTCGATCGTTGCCAAACCTCAAGTCCCAGAAAGTAATGCATTGCCCCAATATCCTTCATCTCAAATTCTAACACCAAGTCTGACTTGCATCCTACAATCAGCCTCTCTGCACCTATCAGAATGAGATCATCCACATGGAGCACCAAGATGAAGTATAGGTTGGGATCTGCCTCACTCTTGGTGAAGCATGTGCCCTGTAAATAGCTGTCAATCCTGGATTACCAGGCCCTGTGTGCCTGTTTGGGTCCATACAGGGCTTTCTTCAGCCTGCATACATGCGTCTCCCTGTCATGAACCTCAAACCCCTATGGTTGCTCGATGTAGACCTCTTCCTCAATGACTATGTTGAGGAAGGTTGTCTTCACATCCATTTGATGGATGTGAAGACCCCACCTTAGAAGCAATAGAAAGTATTGCTCGGATAGAGGAGTATCTGACTATAGGAGAAAAAGTCTCCCCATAGTCTACTCCCTCTTTCTGAGAGAACCCACGAGCCACAAATTAGACCTTGTACTTCTCCACACTAGCCTCGGCTACATGTTTTACCTTGTAAAGTCATCTAGAAGTCACCACTAACTTCTCCTCTGGCCTTGACACAATCTCCCAGACATCATTCCTCATGATGGAGTTGTGCTCCTCCACCATGGCATCTCTCCATACCTGTTGGTTGGCTTCTTCCTCAAAGTTGGAGGGCTCTGAGTCTATGATGTTGGTCATCAAAGCCATATATGTCGAAAACTTCCTAGAAGGCTTGCTCTCCCGAAATGTGGTCCTAGGAGGCTCAAGATGCTCTCGAGCATCCCACAAGGTCTACTCAAACCACATGGGCCTCCTGACTAAAGTTGAAGGGGCTCACTACTCTTCCACCTCCTTTGGAGTATGGCTCCCTACACTGGAAGTCTCTGCTCTCGAGTCATCCTTTGGGTCCACCTCCTGCGGCCCTCTACAGTTGTGGGTAGATCCTGAGATTTCCTAGATGCCAAATTCTCCTCGAACTTGACATCTCAACTCACCATTGTCCTTCGCTACTCTGTTAGGAAGACTTTGTAAGCCTTCGAATCCTTGTTATAACCCACCAAGATGCCCTTCTCTCTGTTGATATTATGGTAGCTTCGGGAGGTATGAACCTCTATTGTGACCTATGACGAGATTAGAATATTCTGGAAGGAAACAAAGAAGTAAAGGAAACCCTAGACGAGATGTCGGTTGCAGAAATATAATTAATGTGAATTAATTAGTACCCAGAAGGAGAAGTCGGCCCCAGTAAGTCTGCTAGACCACTATAAATACAAGGCGCCAGTTCTCATTATTCACACTTCTCAGAATTGCAAAGAGCAGTTTCTGCGCACTGCAATTGGCAGTTTTGTGCGCAAGTTTCTGGGGAAGGTGTTGTGCCAGTTTCTGGGTGGGACTATCTAATCAGCTTGGTTTCTATTCTTGCTTGGTGCATTAGCCTTGCTTGGCTATTNNCACAATCTTTCATATTCTAACAGGTTATGGGCCCACACCTCCTTCATTCAGTCTAAACACTGGAAGGAAGCATAGCCGCTAGGGTATTGAGCTCGTTGAGGAACTGCCGCTAGGGTTACTAGCAGGAGCAACTTCCAAAGACACTGTCGCTAGGGTTACTAGCAGAAGCAGTTGCAGAAACCCTAACCTCAGATCCGACACCTTGCGATGGAGCATCTTGCTCAAAAAGAAGATTTTCAGATGCGCCTTAACTCAGCGCACCTTTTGGCTCTCTCAGAAGATAGAAATGACGAAGTTGAAGTTTTGGATCAAGGCATGACTAGTTACCAGTCAACCGAAGACATGAGTGAAACAATCAATCTTTTACACTACTCAACACTTACTAGAACGATTGAAGATGACATGTGAATAATCGATAGTGGAGCTTCTACGCACATGACGGGAGATCAAGCCGGACTCTCAAATCTAAATGAGAAGAAGACCTCGTACAAGGTAGAGCTTGGAGACAAAACCACTTACCCCGTGGAAGGATTTGGACAAGCCGCCATCAAAATGAAAACAGGTAATTATGTTCACTTAAGCAATGTTTTATATGTACCTGGTTTAGAAAAGAATCTTGTATCAATATCTTGCCTAGAAGACAAGGGAAACAGAAAGCTTTCGTGGATGAAAAAGTGTTATCATGGCATAAAGACTCCAGCATAGAGAATGCTAGGGTTATCGAAAGTCGTGAAGGAAATTTGTACAGACTACTGGAACAAAATGAAGAAGCTCTAGTACATGATGAAGTCAACCCTAATAAACTTTGGCACAGAAGGTACGCTCATATTAATTATCAAGCATTACCCTTTCTCAAAAGAATGGTTGAAGGAATACCAGAGTTGCAGTCTAAACACGAAGGAATCTGCAAAGGATGTGCCCTTGGGAAGAATATCAAGAAACCATTCCCAAGCAGCAATAACAGATCTAAGGAGATTCTAGATCTAATACACCCAGATGTTTGCGGTCCGATGCCAGTAAAATCTCTAGGAGGATCTTCTTACTACATAATCTTCATAGATGACTATTCAAGAAAGACTTGGCTATACCTAGTGAAGACAAAAGACGAAATATTCAGCAAGTTTCAAGAATTCAAAGCAGAGATAGAAAACCTCACGAACAAGAAGATCAAGACATTAAGAACAGATAATGGAGGAGAATACACCTCGAAGCAATTCGTTGCATTCTGCAAATCGACGGGGATTATGAGGGAGCTGATTGTTCCTCATAATCCTCAACAAAATGGTGTAGCAGAAAGAAAGAACAGATCTATTGAAGAAACCGTAAAAGCCTTACTGAATGATCAAGGTCTATCCATGTTCTTATGGGGAGAAGCAGCAATGACAGCAATATATGTGCAGAACAGAAGTCCTCATCGTATATTGAAAGACATGACACCAGAAGAAGCCTTCTCAGGTAAGAAACCTAATGTGGAAAACCTAAGAATATTTGGATGTCCTGTTTACTCTCACATTCCCAAGGACAAAAGGAATAAACTAGAACCCTCAGGAAAGAAAGGGATATTTGTGGGATATAGTGATTCATCCAAGGCTTACAGAATATATATTCCAGAACAACACAAAATCGAGGTCAATAGAGACGTAACATTCAATGAAAGGATGGCCTTCAGGAAATCCATCAAAGAAAATATAGAAGAAGAAGAGATTGAAGAACTTGACGAAGAAAGCACAGAAAATGACGAAAAGGAACTACCTAATCATCCTATAGAGCCATGTGAAAACATTGATTCAAATATCGTACCTAAGACCAAGAAAAGACCAGCTTGGCTTGAAGCCACCTTACAAGACGCAGAAAGACTCAAAGTTCCAGAAGGAACATTCAGAAAGAGTAAAAGACCTAAAAGATTCTCAAGTTATGCAGCATACATGACAAAGCTTCTAGATGAAGAACCTACCACATTTGAAGAAGCAGTTCAAAAGGAACAATGGAAAGAAGCTATGACAGAAGAACATCAATCCATTATGAAAAATGAGGTATGGGAAATCGTACCAAGACCTAAAGAAAAATCGGTGGTAACTTCAAAATGGGTGTACAAGATCAAACATGCAGCAGACGGAAGCGTGGATAAATAAAAGGCAAGATTCGTAGCTAGAGGGTTCTCCCAGAAGGAGGGAGAAGATTATGACGAAACATTTGCTCCGGTGGCTAGATATACTTCCATCAGAGCTATCATATCTCTTGTCGCTTCCATGGGATGGAACTTACATCAGATGGATGTAAAGACAGCTTTCCTCAATGGAGCTATTGAAGAAGAAGTATATATTGAACAACCTCAAGGGATTGAGGTACATTCCAGAGACACTCACGTTTGCAGATTGAAGAAAGCTCTATATGGACTCAAGCAAGCTCCAAGGGCTTGGTATGCCAGAATGGACAGCTATCTAACGAGACTTGGTTTCTCCAAGAGTCATGCAGATCCAAACCTTTACTATAAAGTCGTAGACAATGCACCTGTAATCCTACTACGATATGTTGACGATCTATTCATAACAAGTGAAGAATCTCTCATTATCCAGTGCAAGAAGGAATTAGCTTTTGAATTTGATATGAAAGATCTAGGTCTCGAGCATTATTACTTGGGACTAGAGGTATGGCAATAGCATGGTGAAGTATTCCTTGGACAAGGAAAGTACGCAATAAAGATCCTTCAAATTTGGAATGATGGATTGTAAGTCCATGGACACTCCTATGAATGCGGATATAAGAAAAGTGAAAGTTCTAGATTCTAATCCAATAGATCCATCTCTATATCGACAATTAATTGGGTCATTGATGTATTTGGTAAATACTCGACCAGACATTTGCTTTGTCGTGAATACACTAAGCCAATTCCAGGTGGAACCAAGACATGAGCATTGGATAGTTGCAAAGCATGTATTAAGATATATTCGTGGAACAATAAACTATGGTTTGAGATATACCGCATCCAGCAATATACAGCTTCATGGATTCACAAACTCAGATTGGGCAGGAAGTGCAGAAGACAGAAAGAGCACTTCAGGTATGTGTTTCAGCTTGGGCTCCGCTATGATATCTTGGGGCAGCAGGAAACAGAAGTCTGTCGCACTCAGCACAGCAAAAGCAGAGTATATGACAGCATGTGAAGCATGCACTGAAGCAATATGGTTAAGGAAGTTAATCTCCGATTTATTTGATCAGATTCCAGAATCAACCATAATATATTGTGATAATCAGAGTTGTATAAGATTATCAGAACAGCCTGTGTTTCATGAAAGGTCAAAACACATTGAGATCAAATACTACTTTATTCGAGATAAAGTCCAAGAAGGAGAGGTAAAGCTCGAGTATATCCCCACTGACGAGCAGACAGCAAACATTCTGAAAAAACCTCTATCCACAATAAAGTTTGCATATTTCCGAGAGAAGATGGGGATCGTGGAAATAACTCCCTTAGCTAAAAGGGAAGACTCTCCAGGTTAGGAGGGAGCACTAAAATATTATTGAAGCACTTATCTTTGTGATTGAAAAATAGTCCAGATTGGACAAATTCTTTCCTGTTCGAAAAGTGGATTGACATTTCTGACAGACAGCAATTTCCCATTGTGGTTAACATGGGAAATGGTCCAGATTGTTGATGTATCATAGACAGTGACTTCCCATTGTGGTTAACATGGGGAGTGGTCTAGGGCAGTCTCTCTTCTTGAGGGTTACTCAAGAAGACTGGCCCGCCTTGCCGGACAGCGATTTCTCATTGTGGTTAACATGAGGAATGGTATGTTTTGGAGGTTGATGCAGGACAATCTTTTCCTCTTGTGGTTAACAGAGGAAATGGTCTGGACAGTCATTCCTTAGGGTTTATACATTCTCTCCAAGGTGCACTTTGATTAGTGTAGGAGGAATGGCCCAGGGTGGGGAATGGTCCAGGCTCAGCAATCAGGGACAAGCATTCCTTAGGGTTTATACATTCTCTCCAAGGTACACTTTGATTAGTGTAGGAAGAATGGACCAAGGTGGGGAATGGTCCAGGTTCAGAAGACAGGACAGTTATTCTTCCTTGTTTGAGAAGAATAGTCTAGATATCTCATTGTTCTACTCTGAGGGCAGATATTCTTTCATATCTCACAGACGTGAGTGAAAGATTGGCCCAGATGATTCAGTTTATTTTAACAATATTTTTTTGTGCAGGTTGGCATCAGATGATTGTTATGGACATTGCTTGTCTCCAGACAATAGAGATATACTACTGTGGTGCATTTGTTCCACTGTTTGTGACTATGTGTCACGGTTTGAGTAGTTGCGTACTACCATGGATAAACACAGGTGTGTTCTATCAATTGATATTGTACCAGTTGTCATAGGAGATTATCCAGTTGGATAATAATGACGGTGCTCGTGATACTACCAGTTGAATGGTCTGTTTGTGCTCAAGACCATACCTCCATAGCTAGGAGGGAGTGTTGATATTATGGTAGCTTCGGGAGGTATGAACCTCTATTGTGACCTATGACGAGATTAGAATATTCTGGAAGGAAGCAAAGAAGTAAAGGAAACCCTAGACAAGATGTCGACTGCAGAAATATAATTAATGTGAATTAATTAGTACCCAAAAGGAGAAGTCGGCCCTAGTAAGTCTGCCAGACCACTATAAATACAGGGCGCCAGTTCTCATTATTCAAACTTCTCAGAATTGCAGAGAACGGTTTCTGCGCACTGTAGTTGGCAGTTTTGTGCGCAAGTTTCTGGGGAAGGTGTTGCGCCAGTTTCTGGGTGGGACTATCTGATCAGCTTGGTTTATATTCTTGCTTGGTGCATGAGCCTTGCTTGGCTATTGATTGCTACCAGTATTCTTCTCTATCAAGGTCAAGGTGCTCGGAGGGTGGCTTTGGCCTATGGTTGAGTGACAAGGGTATTATCAATGGTAAAATGAACACAATCTTTCATATTCTAACACTCTCCTGAGGGTTGCAACTTTGTCCTCTTCTCCACGAGAATGTGGATATAGACTGGACAACCAAAAATCTTGAGATGCCCTATCTTAGGTCGCCTACCTATGAATGCTTCCTTCAATGTTTTATCCTCCAATATCCGATGTGGGTTCCTGTTCTGCAAATACACAGTTGTGTTGCATGCCTCGGCCCACAAAAACAAAGGCGGACTCTAATCATGGATCATGGCCTTCACCACATTGACGATAGACCTGTTCTTCCTCTTTGCAACCCCATTTTGCTACGGGTTGTAGGCCATTGTCTTCTCCCTCTTGATCCCTACCTCCTTGCAGAAATCAGTGAACTCATTGGAGGTGTACTCACCCCCTTGTCTGTCCTCAACACCTTGATCTTCCTTCATGTCATGTTCTCCACCTGAGCTTTGAACTCTTTAAAATGACTGAACACCTCATCCTTGGTCTTCCTGAAGTAGATCCAGGTCTTCATGGAGAAGTCATCAATGAAGATCACATAATAGGATGCGCCCCTCACTAAAGCCACTGACATAGGCCCACCAACGTTAGAATGTATCAGTTCTAAAATGCCTTTGGATCAAGTCTCATTGCTAGGAAACGATGCCTTGACATTCTTGCCAAGAGCACGACCTCTGCACACCCCTTGATGATCCAGACTGAAGTCTGGAAGCCCAATGGTCATCCGCCTCAATAATGGTAGAGCTATGTGATGGAGATGTCCCATCCCTCATGTGCCCCAGATCACACATGCTCTCACTGGTGTGCATCAATGCTTGAATAGGTTGGCCCTGAAGTCTATACAGGTTCCCATCCCGGACTCCAATCCTCAAAGCAAAGTCTGGACTGGCTCCCTCTGGGCGAATGAACACCTGCCCTCTCCGAAAGTTAACTTCATAACCTTTGTCCTCCATCACTGAGATGGACAACATGTTCTTCTTCAGGCCAAGTACATATTGTTTACGTTTTGTAGCATCAGGCAGATTCTCACATGACCCTAGGTGTTGGGCATGTTGGAATCGTCATAGACACCACATTACACTTTCGATTCGATGAAAACGCCTTTGGAATGAAGATACGGCTTCATGGGCTTGACGATGGGCTTCATGGATTTGTGATTGGGGCTTCACACCCACATGTAAGTCTAATTTGATGTTGACTTTATGGAGGGGCTTCTATGATGACCCCTAAGGCTTGTATATAAAGGAGAGAGGTCATTGTGACATTTCATTAGAGAGGAGTGGCATAATGGAGTTAATATAAGTGAGTAAACATTTGTGCTATGAGGCATGGTGATTTCAGCGAGGTGATTCTGTAGCAGCAATAGGTCTGTAGCGACAAGTTTTCAGTAGCTGCAAGAAATTGGCAGCTCGGTAGCCGCAAGAGATTCTGCAGCCCCAGGTGATTCGGTAGTTG
This sequence comes from Picea abies, assembly GCA_900067695.1. Taxonomy (NCBI): domain Eukaryota; kingdom Viridiplantae; phylum Streptophyta; class Pinopsida; order Pinales; family Pinaceae; genus Picea; species Picea abies. The sequence goes on along the minus strand of CBVK0100138645.1, from coordinate 3,301 downwards.
CAGATGATTCTGTAGCCGCAGGTGGTAGTGCGGTAGCTACAAGTATTGGCAGTTTCATAGTTGTAGGCGGTTTTGTAGCTGCAGGTGGTAGCTCTGGTAGCCACAATTGATTTTGTAGCCACAGGTGGCAATTTTGGTAGCTACAAGTGTTGGCGGTTCTGTAGCTGTGGGTGGCAGTTCGGTAGCTACGGGTATTGGTGGTTCCGTAACTGCAGGCGGTTCTATAGCTGTAGATGGCAGTTCCGATAGCCGCAGGTGATTATGTAGCCACAGGTGGCAGTTATGGTAGCTACTAGTGTTGGCGTTTTTGTAGTTGTCGATGGCAGTTTCGGTAGCCACAGGGGATTCTTTATCCACAGGTGGCAGTTTTGATAGCTCCAGTTGTTAGCGGTTCTGTAGCTACATGTGGCAATTCGATAGCTATAGGTATTGGCAATTTCGGTAGCTGCAGCAAGAAGGGTTGGAAGGACTCCGCCAACCTTGTGCAAGGAGTTGCAGAGGAAGAGGAGGGTTTGAAGGGGCAAGGAATGCCCTAACCCTCAGCCTCAGAACAACAACATTGGCACAGAAACCAAGGAGAGTTTCAAAAGTGATTGTAAGTGTTTTTGGTGGTTTACTTTATGTAAAATTGGGCCATTGTCCGTGGTATGGGAGCCCATGTGTTCTGGTTTGAGAATTAGTAATTTTGGGCTTGAAATTCATGTGTACTTGTGTATGATCTAATTGCTAGCTTTTGACTCTTCCACTGTGCTAAATGGTTAGGAATCTCAGTTTGTTTATGCTTACAGTTCAAATAGTAAAATTTGTGTATAACTGTGAAAGACGTAAACCAGACCTGAGGTGCGGTCAAAATCGAACATGGTATCAGAGTTGTGGTTCTGAGAAGGACAGTTGGATCTGAGTTATCTACACAGGTGACATCGCTAAGAGGGAGTTGTAGCAGTGTTGAGGAGCTAGCTCTGAGAGGGAGCTACAGTGACCATTGCAGGCGGCAGCAAGTTAGATGGTCTCTAGTTTGAGACATGGAACAGACCGTCTAGACGAGGAGTTGGGGACTATTGCAGCTCAGTGGTGTGGCAGGTTGGGAGTTCTGGTGGATTGGCGGAGAGCTTGATTTGCAGCAGTATGTTATGTGGCGGGTTGCCAACTCCGAGGAGGGGCTTCCAGGGGCTTATCATAGTGATTTGCGATGGGTGCAACTCGGGTGCTTTGGCACAGACGAGATAGTTTTGTGTGGATAGCAATTTGACAAGATAGAGTCTTCATTGGGCCAGAGAGTTGCACATTGTCAAGGCATGACAATGTATGAGGTATTTGACCCAAGAGGATGAGGACATTTGCAAAGATGAGTTGCGGAGGTTTAGAGTGGACTAGACTGAGTGTCCACCTGCAGCTTGGGATTGTTCAGTGAGAGAACACAAGTTCAGTTGCAGCGTGTGCATAGACACGGAGAGTCTTGTGACTTAGATGATGGACTTGGGCAGAAGTTCATTGGACGATCATGACTAGAGTAAGCAGGATGCTTGATTGCATGGTTCTTATACAGTGGGAGCCACCGGCACATGACAAGGGCACAAGATTTGTTCGAGAGCTTCACAGTGTCTGACTCGGGTATGTACGTGGAGCTTGGTATGAGGACCAAGCATGTAGTTCAGGGATCTGGTACAATCAATGTTACCAGAATCGGACCGGAACCGGCAAAACCGGCCGGTCCGACCGGTTTCAGACCAAAACCGGTTCAAACCGCTCCACTAAACCGTTTTTGGCCGGTTCCGTACGGAACCGGTTTTTTTCCTTGAACCGGCTGGTTCCGTACGAAACCGGTCAAAACCGCTAAGGAGGCCCGCGGACGCAACTTTAAGATATTTTTTGATTTTTTTTAAAAGATTAGGGTTGGGGCCAAGCTTGGGAAGCTTCTAGAATTTTCTAGAGCCCCTAATAAACCTATAAAGCCAACCCCACCCCCTCTTTCACTCGCACTACTCATTTGGCTTCTCATGAGTTTTTGAGCTAAGAGGTTTGCTTGAGTTTTAGAGAGTTGATTGTAGGGCTGAGTTGGAGAGGTTGTTAGCTTGCTTTGGAGAGGTGATTGGTGGGCTCAATTGAAGAGTTATTTTGCCTCTTTTCTTGAGGTTTATTTGGAGAGTTATTTTGCCGAATTTGGGAGCATATTTGGAGCTATTTTGGAGCATATTTCTTGGACAGCTTTGGAGCTTATTTCTTGGGCAAATTTGGAGCTTGTTTTCAAGGTATGTAACTATGCACTTACTTCCCTTAAAAATATTGTTTTTTTATACAAAAAAAAAAAATTGTTGTTTTCAACTTTTTTCCTAGCCTCTAGCAATTAAAATTTAGAAGTTTTTATTTGCAGATTTCTATTTGTTTCCATGGCTCCTAAAGAAAAGAAAGATCCAGCATGGCTTCATTGCCAATTGATTGATGGGGCAATGGTTTGTAATTATTGCAAAAAGGGGGTTGGTGGGGGGGGTATTCATAGGATCAAACAACATCTAGCCCATGCAAGGGGGAATGTAAAACCATGCAAAGAAGTTCCTGATGAACTAAAAGCTGAGATGATGGGCCTTCTTGAAGGCTATCAAGCAGAGAAAGCCAAGAATAAAAAGCTTCAAAAAGAGGTGGGGAGAAGTAGTGGTGGAACTAGAACTAGATTTGATAGTGATCCTCAAGATAGAATGCCTAGTTTTGAGGAATCCTCTGCTTTCCCAATCCATGGGTATGATCCTTATACCAATCTTAGAGAAGTAGAACATGTTGGTGGAAGTGGTGCTGGTGCATCAGGATCCAAAAGGCCTCGTGGTAACCTTGACTCATTTTTTTTACCCCACACCATCCCTGGTTCTCAACCCACCATTGATGCCAAATGGAAGAAGATAGAAAAGGAGGCTGCTTGGGAATGCATTGCTAGGTGGTGGTACGATGCAGACATACCTTTCAATGCTGCAAAGTCTGTTTATTACCAACCTATGTTGAATGTTGTAGCTTCATGTGGATCGGGCTTCAAGGGACCTGGTTATGAAGATATTAGGGGGAATCTGTTAAAAAATGAAGTTGAAAGAGTAAAGGAATACCTCACAGAGTTCAAGGAGTCATGGTCTAAAACAGGGTGCACAATCATGTCTGATGGATGGACTGATCAACAATCCTGCACCATTCTTAACTTCCTTATTGCTTGCCCTAAAGGAACTATGTTCCTTAAATCAGTGGATGCATCTGATCAAGTGAAAGATGCAAATTTACTATTTCGTCTTTTGGATGAAGTAGTTGAGGAGGTGGGGGTGCA
>CBVK0100138642.1:3818-28055 GCA_900067695.1 Picea abies | reverse complement strand
TTTTTAATTAGAGTTTTGTATCTATTTATCTTATTAAATTTTAAGAATTTATTAGAAGAATCTCTAATAATTTTATTAGCAATTTTACATTCATTGTTATACCATTAACACATATTAATATATAAACAATAAAAAAATTAATATTATAAAAAAACACATTAGCAAATAATTATATATGAGTAGTACTATTAATAGAGGATATTAATATTAAGGTAAGAGAAAATTGTTTGATATATATTCTTACATTTTATTATTTTTTTTACATAGTTAATTTTAAATAAATAATATTAATTTCATAATTATTATTTATATAAAATTATTTAAAGTATACAATTAATAAAACATAAAAATATTAAAATAAATGTTATTTTTAATAAAAAATAATAATATTAAAATTAATGTTATTTTTTATAATATGAATAATATTGTTAATGTTTAAGTTGTTTATTGCAGAGGAGTACTAAAACCAATCTTTTTTGTTGTTTTGTTGACTTTAGAAAAGCTTTTGAAATGGTTCCTAGGAAAAGCCTTTGGAATAGGCTGGAAGAGATAAAAGTGCCTCTCAAGTTGAGGGTTGTTGCAATAGGATGTATGAGAACGTTATTTCTAAGTTTAAAACCATTGAGGGTTGGTCAAAAGAGATTAAGTGCAATATCATATCCAAACAAGATTGTCCCTTGTCCCCTACCCTTTTTGGCATATACATTGACAAGTTAGAAGACTTCTTGGAAAAAGAAGGTTGTGTCGGCCCTACTCTCATTGGTATAGTCATCAATCTTCTTCTTTGTTCCAATGATATCGTCCTTATGGAAAGGAGTCCCCATTATCTTGAAAACAAAATAAGAATCCTCAAGGATTTTTGCTCCAATATGGGTATGATTGTTAATACTTATAAGACTAAGATCATAATTATTAAATCCAATAAGATCCCTTATGATACCTTTGTATATGATAAAAACAAATTGGAGGAAGTGAATTCATACAAATATCTTGGAATTGATATTCACCACAAGCTCAATTCGAATTATAGCATTGAGAAAATGATTATTGGGGGCTGGAAAGCTTATTATGGGTTTGAAAACAATTGTAAATCAATTGATCTTTGGAGTTAAGAAGAAAATCCTCTTTGAGACTCTTTTTACACCTATCATTCTTTATGGATGTGAAGTCTAGGGCTCTAGTATCTCTCGTGAATCGTGGAGAAAGATAAAGAAAATACAAAAGAATTTTATAACCTATAATCTCAAAATTAAAGGAAATACGCCCTATCCCATCCTCCTATTAGAAACAAGCATCTCCCCCATTGAGAGCATGGCTATGACTAGATACCTAATGTATAAGAACAAGTTAAACAACATGGAAAACAAGAGGCTTCCTAAAATTGGTTCAAAATCGAGTCATAACCACCATCGACTCAAGCGAGGATGGCATAAAGATGTCCGGTCTTGGATAAACTATTGGGGAGTCATGGAAGACACCATTTTGCAGAATTAAGATACTATTAAAAAAAAAGTCAAATCAAAATTTAAGGAGAAAATGTGGTGTGATAAAGAGTTAGAGGAAAAAAGAAAATTAAGGTATTATAAGGATGTAATCAACCCTAATCTAGAAGATAAAAATTATCTATCTGTTTTTCCAAGTGTAAAGAAAAAAAGAAACATTGCTAAAATAAGAACAAATTCTCACGAGCTCCATAGTGAAACTTGACGTTGGTCAATTCCTAAAATGCCCATGGGATGAAAGAGTGTGTCACCTTTGCAACACTAAGAAGGTTGAAGATGAAAAACACTTTCTCTTAGATTGTCCAGCCTATACCCATATTATATCTCATTTTCAAAATATTTGTCACACTACCAACCTTCCTAACCTATTAACTCAACAAAAGTATGGTGATCTTAGAAAACTTCTCTTAATATTTTTCGAGCACATAAACAAGATTCTTTAAAAAAAATTCTAAAGAATCGCAAGTAATCACTTACCTTCTTAAGGTCCCATAGACCAATTCAGTGAACGTTAATCATCATCATCATATCTTTCATATTCATTAATATGTAAAAATAAAAAATATCAAAATTAAATTTTACTATACAAATATTTAAATAAATCATTTTACTTATAAATCTTATACTTATAAAAAAAAATACAAAATATTAATAAATCAACCATTATTAACCAACTACAATGATAGGAAAACCCCTACCTTCCCTTGGGACTACACTCTTTACCCACCTAAATAACTAGAACCGTCCTTTTATGCTTGCCGGTGAACACCTATTATCGTCCAATCAATCATTCTTTAGGTTTAGGAATGAATTGATTAATTAAGACAACCAGCTTTCCTAGGACCTTTAGATGATCCCTACTTGCCTTTTATGTTACGTATCGTTTGTTAAAACGTTCTGAATTTGAAGTATGAAATCGCTCGAACATAAGGGCTAAAAGTGCGCTAGCAAAGGGTCTAAGTGCCTAGCAACTCAAAGATTCATGAGGCAAGTGATTATTGATACTAGAATTTTTTTATTTTTATAATATTTTATAGGTTTTTGACATTACTAGCTTAGTTTAATAGGTTAGGTACATTAGTTTATTAGGAATGTCATAGATGCATGGAAATATTCTTTATATATATAATTTTTTTTGTTATTTTATTATATTTATAATACTAAATTTAATTATAATATTTTAACCTGAATGATATTGAATATCAGAAATGTGTGTTATCTCTTTAAATAATAATAATTAAAAAAAATAAAATTTATTGATAAATATTTTATGTTAACAATAAGCATGGAAAATAACCATAAATTAAATTAAGAATAAAAATCCCTATCACTTAATACTTATCCTCTCATTCAAAGTTTCATTAAAAAAAATATTTTATTTATTATATTAAAATAAATATATTATGTATAATTATATAATTAAGTAGGTGAAAACAAAATGATTTGTAAAGTAAATAATGCTTATCCTCTCACTCAAAGTTTTATTAAAAATCATTTTAAATTTATTATATTAAAATAAATTTGTTATGTATAATTATATAATTAAGTAGGTGAAAATATAATGTTTTGTAAAGTAAATAAAAATAAAGAGAAAACGTCATTGATAAAAGATATATTTTTAAATGGAGAAATTAGATTTATAAAAGAAAAATAAAACTTTCATATTATTTATTATAAATTACTAAATTGAATAATTATGAGCTTATAAGATTCATACAAATTGAAATTAAATAATCAAGAGTTTATAATATGGTAATATGCATATGGGATAAGAAAAAACTCCTTTTTGAAACTCTTGTCACTTCTATTATCTTTTATGAATGTGAAGTTTGAGGATGTAATATCTTTTGAGAATAGTGGAGAAAGATAGAGAAGATCCAAGATAATTTTATAACTTGTAATCTTCAAATAAAGGGTAATACACCCTATCCTATCCTTCTCATCGAAGCGAGCCTTTCCCCCATTGAGAGAAAAACTATGATTAGGTACTTAATGTACAAAAACAAGATACACAACATGGATAAAAAGAGGCTCCCCAAAATTGCTTCAGAATCTAGCTGAAATCACCAACTACTCACGCAGGGATGGCATAATGATGCCAAGTATTGGTTAAATCATTCGGGAATAAAAGAATAAGTTATTTTTCAGAATATTGATGATATAAAAAATATTGTACAAAATAAATTTAAGGAGAATCTATGGTGCAACAAAGAATTAGAGGATACAAGAAAATTAAGATATTATAAGGAGGTGGTTAACCCTAATCTTGAAGATCAAAAGTATCTCTCTATTTTGACTAGCGTAAAAAAGATAATCAATATTGCTAAAATAAGAAATAATTCTCATTAGTTGCATAGTTAAACTGGGCGTTGGACAATCCCCAAAGCATCATGGAAAGAAAGAATCTTCCACCTTTGTGACACCAAGAGGGTTGAATATGAAAACCACTTTCTCCTAGAATGCCCTACATATACCCAAATTAGATCCAATTTCCAAATATTTGTCCCAATACTGACCTTCCTAACCTTCTAAGTCACCAAAACTTTAGTGATCTTGGAACGCTTCTCTTAATGCTTTTCAAGCATTGAAATGACATTTTAAAGAGTAATCACTTGCTTTTCTTAAGGTCCAATACACCAATTTTGGTCTCAGTGGACGTTAACCATTATCATCATGAATATAAATATTTTAGGCAATTCTAATTCAACAATTACAAAGCTTACAAAATAAATGATATTCTAATTCATTAAATTTAGATTTACTTTATTCAAAATGGTTGTTTCAAAAGTGCAAAGATCGATTTTTCCAAAGTGTTAAATTTGATCTAAAAGTGTGAAAATGAAAAATAAGATTACAAAACTCCAAAATTAGTTAAAAAAAATTGAAAAGTTAGATTTAGAAAATTTCCAATTTTTTTTAATCGAAACCATGAAATATTATATTGAAAAAATATGTAGCAAACCTAAATTGCAAGAGTAAAAATACTACAGTCTTGAGATTTTAGACAAAATGAATGAAGATGAATCCATCATGAAGATCAATCCTTCTCCCATCAAAAGAATGAAAGATGGAGGTTTAGCAATTTTTTCTACAATAACTTGATTTTACTATTTCCTGATTATAAGAATAAACAATGACAAATTGATTACATAGAAAATGCAAAAAAAAGATATATTATCATTTTTAGAGAGCTCCCCCCATTAAACATTGTAGAGTCTAGATTTAGCTAATAACCCAAGATAATATTTGATTCCACATCTTTATCTTTTCTCTCTCAACCCTATTTCCTTCCCTTTGTTAGTGGGGGAGAGGGATGTGAGTCTTTCTTCAGGATTTCTACAAAACAAGAGGAATACCTAGTGGAATGGTCATGCTTCCCATCCATCTTTGTATCTTCCTCTTCATCAATTGATTCATCATCTTCCTCCTTTTATTCCTCTAACTCCTCTTCTTGTACTTCTAGTTCCTTTTCTAAGAGAGTTACCATTCTTGTCAAAGATGCCCCCCCTACTATGTTTTTTGGTATTGTATTCTCTAATTCAACTTGGAACTTAGAAGATGATCCACCTTTAGGATCTAAATGAGTCTTCGATGGATTTGTCTCAACCTTTTCCTCTTTTTCTTCCTCCATATCTTCAAGAACTTTAAATCTATTGTTGGAGGGGATGGATGGGCTAGACTGGGGTATTTTTATGGTCTATGGCCCTTGGATTGTTGTATCTTATGCCTTTTTTATACTTGTTTGAAAGGTTCCCGCTCGTTTTTATTTGAAGGAATTAGACACTACTTTGGAAGGGGTTGAATTTCTTGGATTATTGGGAAACCCTTTGCAAAATGGCCATACTTGTGCTAGGAATTTTTTAAGGGGGTTTTCTCATATTTGAGTGGTTAAATATGAATCCAACCCTCTATTTTGTTTTTTAACACCTTTGGAATGTCCTTCTCCGAATCCATTTCCATGCAAATTCCAACATACAAATAAATATTTCCTTCTGGCTAAGCTCAATCAATATAATGTCCTGACTTATCTCCAATATCTTTGAGAGTGGATTCATCCCAAAAAACGATGAGGAGATGTGATAGCTTGACCCATACACTGGAAACCAATATTTCCATATTTAGATCAAAATCAAAGGTCCAATGAAAGAACATTCTCTTGGATCCCATGAAAGAGGAATGTAATATAAATATCATATATATATGTCCTCCTTGCTAGTAACTTAAAAAATGAAACCTATGCCACAATAAAAACTATATATTTTACCTTGAATGAACATTCCAATTCTTTGTAATCCATGCATGGAATTCTGAAGGACTAAGCCAAAGTAATCCATGCATGGAGACAAAATAACCAACTTGGGGATGGCTTATGCCTCTTTGGCAAACCTATTCTTCAACGGACACTTCTCACTAACTAGTTTCGAGGATCTAATAAGAGAACTGAAAGCCTCCTCCTTAAGATTTAGAGGTGAATCTATGTTGAGAGCGTCAATGGAGTTGACCTCAACTTATTCAATGCATATGAGGAAGACCCAAGCGAGTATTCTAGCTCAACCAAGGTGGCTATGAGTGCAACAATGACAATTTCAAGCTTGGCGGTGGTGATTGCACGCCGCGGCTAGCGTAAACCCGAGCTATTACGAGACACAAAGATCCAAATCCTCATGTCGGCTTACAAAACAAATGCATTATGTGCATATGTTAGAAAAATATGCAAGTGTTAAGTCCCATAGTAGTACTTGTTTTATTGGTATTTTTTTCATAAATGTATGTTTTAATAACACAGCATAAAGTAACATATGAATAAGATCCATAATTTTTGGAATCCAAAACATTCATTCTATGGAAATCAATCAATCAATAGTTTTGAAATTCTCATCATTTATTTTATTTTGATTTATAGTAAATCATTAAGGTATTTATAATATCTCAAACACTTAATTGTTCAAACACTTAATTATAAAAATATTTTTTTTAGCCATAAGAATTATTATATATTTTCTTCATAGTCACATTTTTTTTTTTAATAATGCTTAAATTTTAAATAACATTTATTTACTATTTTTCAATGTTTTTATATTTAATTATAAATATTTACGTGGAACGGCGTATATCTATTGACCATGTACATTTATTGACCTTCCTCACTATTATAAAGACATCAGTTTATATGTTTATTTTTTTACTTTTACTTAATCATATTTAAATTTTACTATGGTGGCTAGGTGATTGCCACATATGAGTGATTAAGGTTTCATTTTCTATGCCAACCTAAACCTTGGCCTTCACCAGCCACGTTCTGGACACACTACCTCCTTCCAGCCAACTCCTCTCGACTCCTTCCATCCACCTCTGAGTCTTTTCTCTTTCCCAACAGTTCAACTTTTGCAAACCATCTTTTTACAAGCCATCCTTTCGACTTTCACCAACTACAAATTTGTAACTATACTAATATATGTTTTTTAACAACATTAAAATTGACTACAATTAATATAATAATGTTTTTCATTAACATCATCATAATTATAAAATTTTATAATAATTTAAATTTTTCATTACTATATAATATTTTCCTTAGAATTCTCTATTATAAAAACTATGTTTCTACAATCACAAACAACATTAATTTTTCTTCACTAAAGATTGAAGTACATATATGATTTTTTGGTACCATGAAATCCCTTTCTATATACACTCATATTATTTTTGGTCAAAATTTTACGAAAGGTCTGAAGTACATATATAATTTTTCGGTACCATGAAATCCTTTCCATATAATATTCATATTTTTTTTTTCCAAATTTTACTAAAGATCTACATATATGATTTTTTTTTTTGGTAATTTCATCTTGTGTAAGAGTAAAGTGAAAAATCTCTTTTTTCCATTTTGAATACAAAAGTAAAGTTAAAAATTTATTATCTCTTTTTTCCATTTTGAATACAAAAGTAAAGTTAAAAATTTATTTTTTCAATTTCGAATAATAAATATGAGAAAAAATCATTTACATCTTTATGTGAAGCTAACATCCATAGCGTAATGTTAATTCTTGCGTAATGTTAATTCTTGTTTTAGATAAAAAAATTTAGGAACTTTCTTTTTTACCTACTTGTATGAAATAAACCATGGGCATTCAATTTATGGACATGGTCTTCACTTTAATGTATTTATGTGAAATTTATGTATTGAATATAATTAATGATTTGTTTATAATCAATGTTTCACTTTAATGCATTTATGTGACATTTATATTGAATATAATTAATGATTTGTTTATAATCAATGTTGTATTTGAAAAATAAAAAATGCGATAAAAAATGTAATAATGATTAATGTTTCTAGGTTTACATTTATGTGAAATTTATGTATTAACACACCATTCATATTGAATATAATCAATGATGTGCTTATAAGTAATGTTGCATTTGTAAAATAAAAAATGCATTAATTATTAATGTTTTTAGTTGCACATTGCAAAGATAATAATGGTATATATTGAATAATTAATTCATTTAATTTTATTTATTTATTTATGAATAGTATGTTGGATTTATTGTATATGTAATAATATTTAAATAAAACATTATATAAATATGAATACTTTTTTCATAATCTATATAAATGGATGATTACTTAATTGTAATTATTTGGATGAGTTTTATTCATGGACTTAGTAGTAGTGTCATAGATTATGTGATATCATATATCTCTATATACAACCAAATAATAATTATTGACATCTTAAATATCATGACTTCAACTCTGATCATAGACCTGTAATCCTAACTCTAAACTTTGTCAAGCACAAAAGCCCCACAGAAGAGAATTTTGATAACCAAAACAACTTTCTCTTCAACAAAAATAACGTCGATCTTTCTCTAAATGATTTAAATAATGAATTAAATATCTTGTCAAATAAGAACAATATTGAAGACCTCTATCATAATTTTAAGAAAATCCTCTCTACTTCCATTAATGAGTTCTATATCAAGGTGTTGTGTAAAAGGAAATATAGAATGACGAACACTTGGTATGATAAAGAGTGTAAGATTGCTAGAAAATCCATTAGGTATGCTTCCAATGAGTCCATAAATTTGAAAAGATAAATAGGTACAAAGAACTAATTAAAAGGAAAAAAACACTATATAAATAGAAAGCAAGATAATCTTTTGTACTTCTCTAAAAGATAGATCTTAAGAATTTCTAGAGGGTAAATTTTGACTCATAAAAATAAAGAAAAAGACATGATGACGTACTAGAATTCCCACCTTCAAAATGTATACAAATCCCATAATTTTAGGAAGAACATTCAAACTGTAACGACCCCAATCGTTACGACTGCATGCAAAGCAAAAAGTGCAATTGTTTTCTTTTTCTTTTTAGGCAAGAAGGCAACGATGATAACAGTTGAACCCCACAACCTTAAGACGAACACATGCACGCAAATCAGGCAACAGACAACAACGACTCAATGCACTAGCACAACGATCAACTAGGTGAAACATGCATAAATAAAAAAGATAGAAATGACTACCTGATGCAGTAAGTCGCGAACACCACCTCGCGCTCCTGCTTTTAGGATCGATCAATCATTTCATGAGCCGAAGTGGCTCTTCCGATTCCTTGCTGGAATCTCCATTAAAAAACCCGATACACAGGTCCTGCCTTTTCCCTGTCACGGCCTCTGCACGTGCCTATGACCTTTCCCTGATTTAATTTCGGGTTTCGGAGTTTCTTCTTTTCTGATGTCGAGAGTTCCTGTCCTCTCAAACTCCCAAACTCTGATTCGCTTATGCGCTCCCTTCAGGCCTTAGCCCTACCTGGCTATGCCATGGTCCATGTGACCTCCTCTTATATGACCGCAGCCATACTCCTTATCGGGATTCGGGGTTTCGCGATCCTCGATGTCACGAAAATCTATCCCCGCAGTCTTCCGATCACCGATTCGTCGATGAGTCACTTTTCGCGTTATCCCTCCTGGCTAAGCTCGTGGCCCATATGACCACTATCCCCGTGACCGCAGTCTTATCTCTTGTATCGGGGTTTCAGACTTTTGAATGATGAGATGAAATTGCCCTCGGGATTGTCAATCTCTCGAATCCCGATTCTCCACTATGCTGACAGCTGGCCCCATGATGGCGCTTTCCTCCTTGTCATGATTTCGAACTTCACGATTATGAATTGCAAGGATTTCTTGTCCACGGGATTCTCGATCTCCCAAATCACGATTTCCCGATGTGGCTTTCCTATCGGGACCTTCTTCGATAATCCAGATCTCCACCACGTGTCCCCAACGGATGGACGACCCTGATCCAATCTCGCGATTTCATGACTTTTGATGCTCCAGAAGTCTTGCTCTCAGGATCCGCAAAACGCTAAACCCTGATGCGCCAAAATGTCGATGGGCGCTCGATCTCCGCCACGTGTCTCCACTAACGGACGATCTAGATCGTTCCTAGGACTTTTCTCATAGAAATGTCTGATCTCTTACCCTCGTGACTCCCGATTTCACGAACACTGATATTCTGATGGCCACACCTCGTCGAAATTTTCCCCTCAGCTATTCCCGATGGTTTAACCACCGTGCACCTTTTGACCGTTCCGACGGCTATCGGGTGTTTCGCTCTAGATCTGACGGTTGTTGTGCTTTCTCCTAAGTTGCTGCGCTTTCTTTCGAGACATGGAATAATTTCCAGTTCTCAAAGGCCTCGACCTTTGTCTTCCTTCTCTGTGAGATCTTTTACCTGAGTTCTCGCCGTGCGTTCTCCTCGATGTTGTTCCTCATGAGATTTTATCCTTTCAAATCCTCGAAGGATTCTTCAACTCCTGTGCCTCTGTAGGGTATTCTCCTCTGTAGGGTATTCTCATGCACACACAGTACTGCTATCTGTCCTGAGCTTTCCTGTAGCTTTGACCTCTAAGGAAACTCATTCTCTTTTCCTTTCTCCCACAAATGGAGAATATTTGGATGCCCTCCTGGCTATCCTTCACTCAAGCAACCTCTTGCTGAGTCTGCAAGGTGTTTAGAAACCTTGTGAAGATCCATCAGTGGATTCTTCCTTCAAATTCCAGAACTCAAAGAGTTCTCTTCTCTTCCCTATGCCTGTCTTCACAATGTCTCAATGCCCACCTGGAAGAGTATCTTTTCACGGAACGTCCAACAGTCCTGTCTCCTGTGCACCCCTTACACCTTCTCGATGCCCACTTGGCAGAGTTCTTCATAATCCTTAGTGATTCTAGTTCCCCTTAAGAACTCACAGTAGAGTTCTTCTCAATGCACTGCTATGCATATGCTCAATGCCCTCCTGGAAAAGTGTCAAGAATCCTCAGTGATTCTAACTTCCTAAGAACTCACCGTAGAGTTATTCTCAGTGCACCACTGTGCATATGCTCAATGCCCACTTGGCAGAGCTTCACAGAACTCCTTAGAGATTTTTTCTTCAACTGTGTTCTTCCTCCACAGCCTTGCCTCCAAGGTATTTAGAAAACTTGAGGTCTTCCCCTGAGTTGTTGACTCCAATTCTTATGCTGCAGCATGTCTTTGTCTAAACCCGCAGAATTCAGAAGTGCAACCTCTGTGGACGGCTATCAGAACTCGCAGCATTCTGTCACACCCTCCTGGTGTGAAGCCTCAAAGACCTCTCAAGTCTGAAATCAAACAAACTCCTGCAAATGGATGATAACAACATACATTCATAGCATATACAGAACACTCATAGACATCCACATAACACAGAAATACATGCAGGAAAAACTGCTTCTATTTATATTAAAATGGCAAATGCTTGTTTGTACAAGGGTGTTCTCGAGCGCGGCCTGTAACAAGGTCTCAGCTCTTCTCTTCTCTTTTGCTCTCTACTCACAGATTCTCTCTTCTCCACTACCACTAAAACTCTCTCACCACTACTCACTCCTCTATTCTATCCACCTACACAAAATGAGATCCTAAATCTCTTTTACCTGAGGGGGTCTTCGAGCTCTTCCCTCCAACCTACCTACCCTATTCAATTACATTGAATGGGTTGTCTAGTCTAGCATCTGGATCTAGATCTTAGCCTTACAAACATTAAAGGCCTATCTTATCTACAGCCTACGCAAAGGCATGACTCTATGGCTCAACAACCTAGACATTTAATTACATTCAATTCAAAATAAAAGATGAGGGTTGTGCCTCTCTTCAGCATTGAATGTGTGCACTCGACATGGCTGGCTAGCTGGCGGGCTGACGTGGAGAGATGCTCTTGCATCATACTTATCAGCTACAAAATTCATGAGCTCTTTCTCATGAGCTTCCCATCTCTGATGTTGAAATCCTCCTAGATCCCAAATCATCCTCTAGAGCTGTTCATCTGCTCCATCCTGCTGCTGCTGCTGCTGCTACTTCCTTTCTGCTCAGCTGCTCCTCGCTGGCAGTTTCTGCTGACCTCAACATCAGCCTTATGATCTCCTTGATCACTGCATCCAACGGCTCTAATGACTGGCCCTGTTCTTGCAGTCTCCTCAGCTGCAAATTTTTTTGGCACATGGGCAGATCACTATGATCTCCCACGCCTCCTTCTTCACCTTCATTTGTGGCCTCAAGTTGGCACTCTGCTGTAGACTTCATCTCTATAGTATCTTCCTGACTAACTTTCTATCCATTCACTTCCTCTAACAGCTCACCTTCTACTAGTTCTCTTTCTGGCTCTGGATTGTTCATCCAATCCTCCAGCATCTCTAGCTCTCTCTCCCATGGAGTGGTAAATCCACCTGCCTAATCTTTGGCTTCCTTTGCTGCTAGCTTCAGTGCTGCAACTTCTTTCTTTTCAACTCCCTAGCCAAAATCATTGAGCCATTCCTCAGAACGCTCATTCTCTTCTCTTTCTTTTTGGGCATCTTCCAAAGTCTGCTCGAGTTCCTCTTCCCTAACTGTCTCAGCCAACTGTTCTTTTGCTGTTGCTGCTTCATATGCAACACAGACTTCCGCCTCTCCTTGGGAAAGTGGTAGGAATACCTTGATTCCCCCAATCATCAGAAGATCCCTTAGATCTCCTCCTTTGTCAGCTGCACCTGTTGATCCAAACTCACCACTGAGTTCACCTGCTCTATCAGCTCTTCAGGCTGATCAAAACTCACCTACTCATCCCTGCCCACCTGGCAATATGGGATGTCTCTACTACCCTCCTGACAGTCCATGGAATCAACTAATTCCATCTCTGTTTCCTTGCCCACCTGGAAAACTGGAAACCTTTCTCTATCCTCCTGGTAGTTTGTGAGATCCTGCAGTGACCTCATTTCATTGCCCAACTGGCAATGTGAAATTCCTTGGCTGTCCTTCTGACAGTCTCTAATATCCCGCAGTGATCTCAACTCGTTGCCCACCTGGCAATTGGGAATTTCCTCTCTGCTCTCTTAGCAGTTCTTGAGATCCTTAGCTGATCCCATTTCATTTTCTTCATCATTGAGATCTCTCCCAGTCTCTGGTTCACACACCTGAACCATTTCCTCTTCTGGTCCATTGAGGTTTTCAGCATACCTCAACCACCCTCTTAACAACTTCTGCTGTCTTCTGACCATCAACTCCTTGACTGGCCATTTTGCTTTCGGCTTCTTCATGGGCAATTCACGCATCCATCTCGACCTCTTATCCTGCCACATCCGCAGTTTAAGATTTTCTATGTCTACCCTTATTTCAGTGAGCTCTTTATCCATTTCTACAATCTTTTATGCCTTGCTCTTCCTCCCAGCATGCCTATGGCCTTCAGTAGTCATGGCGTTGTCCCTGTCTGCTCTCCTGGAAAACTTATTGCCGTCACTCTGCACCAAGAGCGTTTTCAGCTTCATGCTATAGTCCTGCTGACTGTTTACGGACTGTTGCCTACCTACAAACAAATCCTTATAGAGCCTCCAGCAACCCTATCTTCCTTTACCTTCTCCCTCTGCTTAAAATATAAAAATAGAGTTCTAGCTCTAATACCACTTGATGTGTATCAGAGTGCTCTCTATCCCTTGCTTCTCTTGCCTGAAATATACCGACAAGAATCAAGCTCTGATACCACTTGATGCAGTAAGTCATGAACACCACCTCATGCTCCTGCTCTCAGGATCGATCAATCATTTCATGAGCCGAAGCGGCTCTTCCGATTCCCTGCTGGAATATCCATTAAAAAACCCGATCCACAGGTCCTGCCTTTTCCCTGTCATGGCCTCTGCACGTGCCTGTGACCTTTCCCCGATTTAATTTCAGGTTTTGGAGTTTCTTCTTTTCTGATGTCGAGATTTCATGTCCTCTCAAACTCCCGAACTCCGATTCGCTGATGCGCTCCCTTCAGGCCTTAGCCCCGCTTGGCTATGCCATGGTCCATTTGACCTCCTCTTATATGACCGCAGCCATAATCCCTATCGAGATTTGGGGTTTTGTGATCCTCAATGTCACGAACCTCTATCCCCGTGGTCTCCAGATCACCGATTCATCGATACAACACTTTTCGTGTTAACCCTCCTGGCTAAGCTCCTGGCCCATATGACCACTATCCCTGTGACTATAGTCTTATCTCTCGTATCAGGGTTTCAGAATTTTCAATGACAAGATGCAATTTCCCTAGGGACTGTCGATCTCTCGAATCCTGATTCTCCACTATGCTGACAGCTGGCCCCATGATGGCGCTTTCCTCCTTGTCGTGATTTTAGACTTTGAGATTTCGAATTTCAAGGAATTCTTGTCCACAAGATTCCTAATTTCTTGACTCCCAATTTCCCGATGTGGCTTTCCTATCGGGACCTTCTCCTATAATCCATATCTCCAACACGTGTCCCCAATGGATGGACGACCCTGATCCAATCTCACAATTTCATGACTTCTGATGCTCCGGAAGTCTTTCTCTCAATATCCGCAAGACACTGAACCCCGATGCACCAAAATGTCGATGGGCACTCGATCTCTGCCACGTCTCTCCACTAATGGATGGTCTAGATTGTTCCCAAGACTTTTCTCATAGAAATTCCTGATCTCTTACCCTCGTGACTCCCGATTTCACGAATGTCGATATCCCGATGGTCACGCCTTGTCGAAATTTTCCCCTCATCTATTCCCGATGGTTTAACCACTGTGCACCTTCCGGCCAATCCGACGGCTGTCGGGTGTTTCTCTCTAGATCTGACGGCTGTTGTGCTCCCTCTTGAGCTGCTGCACTTTCTTCCGAGACTTGGAAGAATTTCTAGTTCTCAAAGGCCTCAACCTTTATCTTCCTTCTCTGCGAGCTCCTTTACCCGAGTTCTCACCGTGCGTTCTCCTCGATGTTGTTCCTCATGAGCTTTTCTCCTTTCGAATCCTCGAAGGATTCTTCAACTCCTGTGCCTCTGCAGGGTATTCTCATGCACACACATTGCTGCTATCTGTCCTAATCTTTCCTGTAGCTTCGACCTATAAGGAAACTCATTCTCTTTTCCTTTCTCCCACAAATGGAGAATATTTGGATTCCCTCCTGGCTATCCTTCACTCAAGCAACCTCTTGCTGAGTCTGCAGGGTGTTTAGCAACCTTGTGAAGACCCCTTAGTGGATTCTTCCTTCAAATTCCATAACTCAAAGAGTTCTCTTCTCTTCCCTATGCCTTTCTTCACAATGTCTCAATGCCCACTTGGCAGAGTATCTTTTCACAGAACGTCCAACAGTCCTGTCTCCTGTGCACCCCTTGCACCTGCACAATTCCCACTTGGCAGAGCTCTTCAAAATCCTTAGTGATTCTGGTTCCCCTTAAGAACTCACAGTAGAGTTCTTCTCAATGCACCATTGTGCATATGCTCAATGCCCTCCTGGCAGAGTGTCAAGAATCCTCAGTGATTCTGACTTCCTAAGAACTCACAACAAATTTCTTCTCAATGCACCACTGTGCATATGCTCAATGCCCACCTGGCAGAGCTTCACAAAACTCCTCAGAGCTTCTGTCTGCAACTGTGTTCTTCCTTCATAGCCTTGTCTCCAAGGTATTTAGCAACCTTGAGGTCTTCCCTTGAGTTGTTGACTCCAGTTCTTGTGCCATAGCATGTCTTTGTCTGAACCCGTAGAATTCATAAGTGCAACCTCTGTGCATGACTATCAGAACCCATAGCATTATGTCACACCCTCCTGGTGTGAAGCCTGAAAGACCTCTCAAGTATGAAATCAAACACACTCTTACAAATGCATGATAACAACATACATTCATAGCATATATAGAACACTCATAGACATCCACATAACACAAAAATACATGCAGGAAAAATTTCTTCTGTTTATATTAAAATAGCAAATGCTTGTTTGTACAAGGGTGTTCTCAAGTGTGGCCTATAACAAGGTCTCGGCTCTTCTCTTATCTTATGCTCTCTACTCGTAGATTCTCTCTTCTCCACTACCACTACAACTCTCTCACTACTACTCACTCCTCTATTCTATCCACCTACACAAAATGAGATCCTAAATCTCTTTTACCTGAGGGGGCTCTTCGAGCTCTTCCCTCCAACCTACCTACCCTATTCAATTACATTGAATGGGCTGTCTAGTCCAGCATTTGGATCTAGATCTCAGCCTTACAAACATTAAAGGCCTATATTATCTATAGCCTGCGCAAAGGCACAACTCTATGGCTCAACAGCCTAGACATTTAATTACATTCAATTCAAAATAAAAGATGAGGGCTATGCCTCTCTTCAGCATTGAATGCGTGCGCTCGAAACAGCTGGCTGTTTGGCAGGTTGACGTGGAGAGATTCTCCTGCATCATACTCCTCAGCTACAAAATTCATGAGCTCCTGCTCATGAGCTTCCCATCTCTGATGTTGAAATCCTCCTGTATCCCAAATCATCCTCTAGAGCTGTTCATCTGCTCCATCCTGCTGCTACTGCTGCTTCTGTGCTGCTGCTGCTACTACTTCTTCCTTTCTGTTCAGCTGCTCCTTGTTGGCAGTTTCTGCTGACCTCAACATCAGCCTTCTGATCTCCTCGATCACTGCATCCAGCTGCTCTAATGGTTGGCCCTGTTCTTGCAGTCTCCTTAGTTGCAAAATTTTTTGGCACATGGGCAGATCACTGTGATCTCCCACGCCTCCTTCTTCATCTTCATCTATGGCCTCAAGTTGCCACTCTGCTGTAGACTTTAGCTCTGCAGTCTCTTCCTGACTGACTTTCTGTTTAGTCACTTCCTCTGACAGCTCAACTTCTGCCAGTTCTCTTGCTGGATCTAGATTGTTCAGCCAATCCTCCAACATCTCTAGCTCTCTCTCCCATGGAGTGGTAAATCCACCTGCCTTCTCTTTGGCTTCCTTTGCTTCTAGCTTCAGTGTTGCAGCTTCTTTCTTTTTAGCTCCCTAGCTGAAATCATTCAGCCATTCCTTAGAACACTCATTCTCTTCTCCTTATTTTTGGGCATCTTCCAAAGTCTGCTCCAGTTCCTCTTCCCTGACAGTCTCATCCGACTGTTCTTCTGTTGTTGCTGCTTCATATGCAACACAGACTTCCACCTCTCCTTGGGCAAGTGGTAGGAATACCTCGATTCCCCCAATCATCAGAAGATCCCTCAGATCCTCCTCCTTTGTCAGCTGCACCTGCTGATCCAAACTCACCACTGAGGTCACCTGCTCTATCAGCTCTTCGGGCTGATCAAAACTCACCTGCTCATCCCTGCCCACCTGGCAATATGGGATGTCTCTACTACCCTCCCGACAGTCCACATAATCAACTAATTCCATCTCTGTTTCCTTGCCCACCTGGCAAACTGGAAACCTTTCACTGCCCTCCTAGCAGTCTATGAGATCCTGCAGTGAACTCATTTCATTTTCCAATTGGCAATGTGAAATTCCTTGGCTGTCCTCCTGACAGTCTCTGAGATCCCGTAGTGATCTCAACTCATTTCCCATCTGGCAATTGGGAATTTCCTCTCTTCTCTCCTGGTAGCTCTTGAGATCCTTAGCTGATCCCATTTCATTTTTTTCATCATTGAGACCTCTCCCAGTCTCTGGTTCACACACCTAAACCGTTTCCTCTTCTGGTCCATTGAGGTTTTCAGCATACCTCAACCACCCTCTTAACAACTTCTATTATCTTCTGACCATCAACTCCTTGACTGTCCATTTTTCTTTCGGCTTCTTCATGGGCCATTCACGCATCCATCTTAACCTCTTATCCTGCCGCATCCGTAGTTCAAGATTTTCTATGTCTGCCCTTATTTCAGCGAGCTCTTTATCCATTTCTGCAAGATTTTCTACCTTTCTCTTCCTCCCAGCATGCCTATGGCCTTCAGTAGTCATGGCGTTGTCTCTGCTCTCCTGGAAAAATTATTGCTATC
Organism: Picea abies; assembly: GCA_900067695.1. Lineage (NCBI taxonomy): Eukaryota > Viridiplantae > Streptophyta > Pinopsida > Pinales > Pinaceae > Picea > Picea abies. Next base: position 10,257 of record CBVK0100138642.1, on the reverse strand, counting down.
ACTCTGCACCAAGAGCATTTTCAGCTTCATCCTATAGTCCTGCTAACTGCTTACAAACTATTGCCTACCTGTAAACAAATCCTTATAGAGCCTCCAGCAACCCTGTCTTCCTTTACCTTCTCCCTCTGCTTGATATATACAAACAGAGTTCTACCTCTGATACCACTTGATGTGTATTAGAGTGCTCTTTATCCCTTGCTTCTCTTGCCTAAAATATACAAGAATCAAGCTCTGATACCACTTGATGCAGTAAGTCACGAACACCACCTTGTGCTCCTGCTCTCACGATCGATCAATCATTTCATCAGCCGAAGTGAATCTTTCGATTCCCTGCTGGAATCTCCATTAAAAAACCCGATCCATAGGTCCTGCCTTTTCCCTATCACGACCTTTGCATGCGCCTGTGACCTTTCCCTGATTTAATTTCGGGTTTCAGAGTTTCTTCTTTTCTGATGTCGAGAGTTCCTGTCCTCTCGAACTCCCGAACTCTGATTCGCCGATGCGCTCCCTTCAGGCCTTAGCCCCGCCTGGCTATGCCATGGTCCATGTGACCTCCTCTTATATGATCACAGCCATACTCCTTATCAGGATTCAGGGTTTCACAATCCTCGATGTCACGAACCTCTATCCCTACGGTCTCCCAATCACCGATTCGCTGATATGATGCTTTTCGCGTTAGCCCTCTTGGCTAAGCTCCTAGCCCATATGACCACTATCCCCATGACCACAGTCTTATCTCTCGTATCAGGGTTTCATACTTTTCAATGCCGAGATGCAATTGCCCTCGGGACTACCGATCTCTTGAATTCTGATTCTCCATTATGCTGACAGCTGGCCCCACCAAGGTGCTTTCCTCCTTGTCGCGATTTCGGAATTCACGATTCCGAATTGCAAGGACTTCTTGTCCACAGGATTCCCGATTTCCCGATGTGGCTTTCCTATCGCGACTTTCTCCGATAATCCAGATCTCCACCACGTGTCCCCAATAGATGGACAACCCTGATCCAATCTTGTGACTTTGCGACTTCTGATGCTCCAGAAGTCTTGCTCTCAGGATCCGTGAAACGCCAAACCTTGATGCACCAAAATGCCGATGGGTGCTCGATCTTCGCCATGTGTCTCCACTAACGGACGGTCTAGATCGTTCCTGGGACTTTTCTCATAGAAATTCCCGATCTCTTACCCTTGTGACTCCTGATTTCATGAATGCTGATATCCCGATGGCCACACCTCGTCGAGATTTTCCCCTCGGCTATTCCCAATGGTTTAACCACTGTGCACCTTCCGGTCGAACTGACGGCTGTCGGGTGTTTCGCTCTAGATTTGATGGTTGTTTTGCTCCCTCTTGAGCTGTTTCACTTTCTTCTGAGACTTGGAAGAATTTCCAGTTCTCAAAGGCCTCGAACTTTGTCTTCCTTCTCTGCGAGCTCTTTTACCTGAGTTCTCACTGTGCGTTCTCCTCAATGTTGTTCCTCCTGAGCTTTTCTCCTTTCGAATCCTCGAAGGATTCTTCAACTCCTACACCTCTGCAGGGTATTCTCATGCACACACAATGTTGCTATCTGTCCTGAGCTTTCCTGAAGCTTTGACCTCTAAGGAAACTCATTCTCTTTTCCTTTCTCCCACAAATGGACAATATTTGGATGCCCTCCTAGCTATCCTTCACTCAAGAAACCTCTTGCTGAGTCTGCAGGGTGTTCAACAACCCTGTGAAGATCCCTCAGTGGATTCTTCCTTCAAATTCTAGAGCTCAAAGAGTTCTCTTCTCTTCCCTATGCCTGTCTGTACAATGTCTCAATGCCCACTTGCCAGAGTATCTTTTCATGGAACGTCCAACAGTCCTGTCTCCTGTGCACCCCTTTCACCTGCTCAATGCCCACTTGGCAGAGCTCTTCATAATCCTTAGTGATTCTGGTTCCCCTTAAGAACTCACACTAGAGTTCTTCTCAATGCACCACTATGCATATGCTCAATTCCCTCCTTGCAGAGTGTCAGGAATCCTCAGTGATTCTGACTTCCTAAGAACTCACAACAGAGTTCTTCTCAATGCACCACTGTGCATATGCTCAATGCCCACTTGGCAGAGCTTCACAAAACTCCTCAGAGCTTTTGTCTGCAACTGTGTTCTTCCTCCATGGCCTTTCCTCCAAGGTATTCAACAACCTTGAGGTCTTCCCCTAAGTTGTTGACTCCAGTTCTTGTGCCACAACACGTCTTTGTCTGAACTCACTGAATTTAGAAGTGCAACCTCTGTGCACGACTATCATAACCTGCAACGTTCTGTCACACCCTCCTGGTGTGAAGCCTCAAAGACCTCTCAAGTCTGAAATCAAACACACTCCTGCAAATGCATGATAACAACATACATTAATAGCATATATAGAACACTCACAGACATCCACATAACACATAAATACATGCAGGAAAAACTGCTTCTGTTTATATTAAAATGGAAAATGCCTGTTTGTACAAGGGTGTTCTCGAGCATAGCCTGTAACAAGGTCTCGGATCTTCTCTTCTCTTCTGCTCTCTACTCGTAGATTCTCTCTTCTCCACTACCACTACAACTCTCTCACCACTACTCACTCCTCTATTCTATCCACCTACACAAAATGAGATCCTAAATCTCTTTTACCTGAGGGGGCTCTTCGAGCTCTTCCCTCCAACCTACCTACCCTATTCAATTACATTGAATGGGTTGTCTAGTCCAACATCTGGATCTAGATCTCAGCCTTACAAACATTAAAGGCCTATCTTATCTACAGCCTATGCAAAGGCACGACTCTATGGATCAACAACCTAGACATTTAATTACATTCAATTCAAAATAAAATATGAGGGCTACGCCACTCTTCAGCATTGAATGCGTGTGCTCAACACAACTGGCTGGCTGGTGGGCTGACATGGAGAGATGCTCTTGCATCACTACCCATCAAACACACAACATGACAATGCTTACAAGCTAAGGACAACATCCACAATCTCAACACAACGACCTCGATGACCAATAACTAGAACCTCTATGGCGCGCAAACCCCACGCATGAAGGCATTACATACCAAGCACCAACAACAAACTACAATGAGAAAATGCCCACAACAGGTAGCACAGACTCCAGCCAAGTTATCATTTGCCTCTATTCATTAAGGCGCGCAATGATCCCCTCATCAGGAATCATGTCGTCACACGGTGATAAGCGTAACAGTTACCCAGGAGCAACACGACATATCTAGACCAAACCCAAGAAGATTAAACATGCTAGAAGATCGAAATAACTATCAACCACAAGAAAAAAAACAAACTGAAGCACTGAAATAACAAGTCAACAAGACGAAAGGGAAACTGATGACTATAACAATCATACCACACACTAAACTCCTGGCGCACAAGGTCTAAAGAAAAAAAATACATCAATTAAAAGATGTGAAACACCATCTTATGAATATTCCCAAGAATCCATTCTACAATAACATGAAGCAATAAAATCCTCTCTCTCTCTTCTCATGTCAATTATTAATTAAATAAGATCTTATTAACAAGGTCTGACTAAAATTGTCGTTCCCTAACATATGACTCCTGGTAAGCCTAAGTTAAATCCTCCAACCCTATCATTATTATCGTTATTGATAATATTCGTTGTCCAATCAATGTATGTATGAAGGGTATAAAATTGCTAACTAATATTTATGTCTAAGAAAGATATCTATCGATATCTGATAACGATATGGTTGTATAACAATTTAATAAAATAAATGCTAAATCATTATCAAAATCAATTATAATTTATAATCTATGGAACACGTATAATCTATGTAACAAGTAAAATAACTTTGCTATATAATGAAGACCTTTTAAATTAAAAACAAATTTAATACAATTTCTAACTATGGAATTGAAGATAGTAATATAATACAGTTGTTGTCTTTTAAGGTGTGTGTTAGCTAACCAAAACATATCCACTAAATCATAAATAGATTCGCTGGCAACTATATTGAGGATAAAAAATGTAAAAACAAAGTCAATATGTGTAAGTTGTCCACTGTAAAGCTGTCAAAAATATAATAACGCAACCCAAGATGTGGTAGTCCAAACATTAATTCACCGTCATATGAATAATAACAACACAAATATATAAACACCGTCATACTAATAAATTGATTACAATTATAACCATTGTGCAATCGCTGCCACATGGAAGTAAGGAAAATGTTGTCCTGTTTAAAGCCATTATAATTATAACCATTAAAATTGTTGAGAATAACATTTACTGTCAACATAATAAACTGTCATAAAACGCAATTACTATTACATGTAATCATTGTTTCTAAAATTACAAATCTCTGGCACCCATCATACCTCCAACACTGTCGCTAAAACTAAGGAAGGCAATGGTGATATTGTTGGGCGAGTTATGACAGGGCTGAGTGTGAAATTGCTGCAGAGTATAATAAGGCTATGTGAAATCGGTGCAGAGTATAATAATAATAATGATAATGAGTTATGGTAAGGCTGTGCGTGAAATCGATTAGTAAATACATTTACGGTAATTAAAATATGGCTAAACAATATAGCTATCGATTAGTAATACATTCACAGTAAACACAATATAGCTATTCAATTAGTAAATACCATATAGCTATCCATTAGTAATTACGACTCATCCCAACAATTTCGCTGGGATATCATTGAAATATTCACCGAGATAGCCAAAGAAAAGGGGTTGGGATACAATTAACATAAATGCAGATATATATTTAAATACACAAACATTTCCTGTCATACGGAACACAAGCCTATGTAAGTGTAGTAAAATGATAATTATCTCTGATAAATTGCTGGCAAGATCATGTGTGGTTGGGGAATTCTAAAACACTACCAGGAAAATGAATGGGTGTGGAGTGAGCTATGTTTGGCCAATTAAAAACACATGGTAAATTGCCATCAAAGATAATAAAATGCAAAGAAAAAAATCGTGGTTGAATGTATTGAAATGCAGAGGATATTTTCCATCAAACATAATAAAATGTAGAGGGAAAAATTCATGGTTTAGTGTATTGAAACACAGATATACCAAAATCAACACAAAATATCACTATCATTCTCTGCACGGTTTGCAAAAACTAAAAACGCAGACATTAAAACACAAAACTTCATTTCCATAAAAACACAATCAATACATAATTTCACATTTGAATTGGCTATATACATACACAATCAACCGGTAAGTGGCTAAATAAATTCGCATTCATTATGTAAAATGGGTGGCTATGAGTTCAAATGGCTATATAACTTGCGGTCAAATGTAAATGGCTATACCCATTTCATAGTCAATAATAGGTAAGGAAAAATGTTTTCATACAATGGGAAGCTGTCAAATAAATGAATTTAATCACAGTCAGAATAGTTTAAGAAAAACATTGTCTTTAAGTGGTCAAACACTGAGAGTTTTCCACACACGAGCTGGGAATTGTCATGAAAATCGTAGAGAGAAAGGATGAACAATACACAGAGGTATTCAAATGCAAGAAGGCACAAGAAAATCAATCAACTAGGAACAATCAATAGGGGTAGATAGTTGGGAAAAAACATCATACGCTCATCATCCATGCACAAAAAATTAAGGCATTAGAATCTATAGGTCACTATGCACCGAAGTGATGACCATTGATTCGGCTCCCGGCCGACTGCTCAGGCGTCGACTGATGATCTAGGGATGAGGATGAAAGATAAATAAAAATATCTTCATAATAATCAATAAAACAAAAAAAACAGTCATAGCAATCAGGGATCGGTTTCTAGGGAAATCAATTCAATGCAGCGAGCGTAAAGCTAAGATGACTTTAAGTTCTCAATTAAAAATGTTGAGTAAAACACATTTTTTTTACACAATAGAAGTACAGTAATGGAAGAGCATGAAAAATATTAATCTACCATTCAAAATAAAAGCATGCCTAACATAGCCCAAGGTTACAACTTCGAGTTGTTGTCTCGCACACGCTCCGTCCAGCTCCCTCTTTCCGACCGGTGTGACTTCACCGGTATCTCCCAGGCAACACTAGGAGTACTCTTCTTCCCCTTGAGCCCCCTGAGCTGCAAAGGGGCCACAGACACTAAACCAAGAACAAATAGCACCCAACTCGCCTCACAAGGTCGAGCTACCACTCGTTACCCAAGCTGGGTATCCCAACTCCCACAAGATAAGTCAATCAAAACAAAAATTATGCAGCATAACGTTAGACATACAAGAAGAGATCCATACTCCTCCTCCATAATTTTTATAGAGTTTCTAAGTGATTTCTTTCCCAATTCCCATTTAATTTATTTTTCATTAAATTAATTAAAAAAAAAACTCCCCGTACACATGTCACCCATCCCCCTAGTTGCACCAGAAATTAATTTCATTAATTATTTAATTACTCCTATTTCCCTCACCCACCTA
>CBVK0100138640.1:0-20623 GCA_900067695.1 Picea abies | reverse complement strand
ATGGGTTTCCTCGGGAAATATCTGTCTCTGTGTTTCTCATATATGTGAATGATGTTGAAAGTGCCATTGTTTATTTCCCTGCTTTATTGTGACCATCATTCAGTATATCTACAAAGAGTTTATAAGAACCATTATTGTTTAAGCATGGTAACAACTGATTCACCCCCCCTCTCAGTTGTCTAACAGTCCCAACTTGATTTGACCCTCAAATCTGAGTTTAATCCAAATGGGGGGCTGTTCAAAGACTAAAGAGTGCCCTTAAGGGCCCCTTATTCACACTAAAAATAGGTTGGATATTACCTCAAAGACATGCTATAAATGGAGGACATGGGTGCACTAAGAATTTAATATTTCTATAGTATTTTTATGCTTTCTCAATTCTCCCTTGAGAATCCATTTTTCTCCTTGGAGCATTCTAGCAACATTTCAATAGGCCATTCCACTCACCTCTTGAGGGAATAGGCTTGGATTTCTTCACCATTTTCTTTATTTTTTATCATTGTAAGAAGAGATATCCAATAGGGAACTCAAGATCCATCCCAAGGAGGAATAGGGGATCCATAAGTCCTCCGTTCTCTACGATGTTTTTCCAACTAATGTAGTTATCCCTTGTGGCATAATCTTGGTCATTTGGTTGATTGATTTTGGTTCAAAGTTTCTTATGCATTCTAGTTTTTTTTCCTTAGTTGTTTTTAGTTTATTTTCTTGTTTATTTCATGTGCTTTGATTATCTAACTCATGCACTAACCTTTGTCTTGTCTAGCAAGCCCAACTAGACTTGTAAGTGCCCTTTTTTTTCTCACCCAAGTGACGAAACAAACATAATAGTCTGGGAAATACAAAGGGAAGTTACCTCTCAAATGCTTCAACTATGGAAAAGTTGGATTTTTTTCCTCCAAATTTCCATATACAAAGAAATAGGATAGTGATGATGAATATACAACCATAAATAACATAAGGGAAAAATCAGAAACAAGAAGAAATTCTACAAGAAAAATAAAAAATATTAATCCAAAGAAGACAACAGTTCATCTTACATGAGTGAAGATGAGAAGAAAAAAATTCTATTTATTGGCATAGAAACTCAAAATAATGTTGTTTATGATAATATTGGAAATGAATAAAATTTTGAAGTTGAAGGAGAATTATACCTTGAATAAGAACTTATTAGTTCTCTCAAATAACTGAGAAAATATAAAAGGAAGAATAAATCATTAAGAGAATAATTATTAGAATATGAAGAAAAAAAATCAAGTGAAAAGGAAATTTCAAAAACCATCAAGGAATCAAAACAAATCATCAATTATTTGAAGACTCAACTCCAAGAAGATGAAATAATTGAAGAGGTCATAAGTAAACAAATCAATGAAAACCAACAAGACCGTGAGAAACTAGGGGTTGTAATTGTTTTTCTAAAAGGGAACTTGAGAAAGGAAACAACCAATCAAGATTTGGAAATAGTTCAAAAATCTTGAATGATATTCTTAACAGTCAAATATCATCAAGCAATAATATTGGACTGAGTTATGATCAAAATAAATATAACAAAGGATCTAACTCTACATCTCAAGAAACTGATAAAAATCCAAAAAGTTATGTAGCTTCCCTTCAGAGCTCTTTCAAAAAGGAAGAAAGAAAAATAAATATTGATTAAAATAAAATAAAAATATACTCTCCCTTCAAAAGAAAATGAATATAGAAGGAATAAAACAACAACAGTAAGTCCCCCAAAAGGGTTTCAACATATTTTTCTTGTCTATTTCTTCTATTGCAATAATTTTGGTCATAAAGCAATACATTGCAGAGCTTATGGAAATAACAATCATAAAAGTGTTCAAAGACATGGTTATAAGAACAACAAGAATAATAATAATCGAGGGAATAGAAACTATAATTCATTCTCTCCATTATAATATTACAATGTTGAATGCTACAAATGAAACAATTATGGTCACAAAGGTAGTGATTGTAGACTACCAAATCATCTCATTAATATTTACAACATTCAATAAGAAAAGCATAAAAATACATGGAAGAAAAAATAAATAGACAAAAAGAAAACAAAATTTAAGGTAGCCTTATATACTAAAAATAAAAGAATCCAATGGTATGTTGACAGTGGATGTTCAAAGCATATGACAAGATATCAAAAAAAGTTCCTTAGTCTGAAAAAGAAAGAAAAGGACGGGTTACTTTTGGAGATGATGTCTCTGCCAAGATATTTGGAAAGGGTACAATCAGTTTGGGAAATAAAATACCTAAAGAAAAAAATGTTGTATTAGTTGAAAATTTGAAGCCTAATCTCCTTAGTGTAAGCCAAACATTTGATCAAGGAAACATACTCATATTTGACTCTCAAAAATGTGAAATTAGAAAACAAGGCTCAGGAAAATTAGTCTCTATTGCACCAATGAAACCAAGCGATGTATATATCTTAAACATAGAAGAAGAAGAAAAATGTTGGATGGGTCAAGTAGATGAAATTTGGATATGGCACAAAAGAATGGGACACATAGGCTTCGATAATTTGATAAAATTTAATAAAAAGGAAGCTGTGAAAGATATGCTAAATATGATAAATCCTTCAAACTCTATTTGTAAGCACTACCAACATGGAAAGCAAGAAAAAGTAAGATTCAAGAAAAACCAATATTCTACTTCAAAACCATTAGAATTTGTTCATACTGACCTCTCTGGACCTACCAGAACTAAAAGCATACAAGGTGGACATTACTTCATTTTATTCATTGATGACTATACAAGAATGACTTCGGTATCCTTTATCAAATAAAAATAAGAAGCATTTGAAAAATTTAAAGTCTTCAAAGAACAGTTTGAAAATGATCCTGATCTCAAAATCAAGTTCCTAAGATTAGAAAATGGATGAGAATTTACCTCAAATGAGTTCAACATGTTTTGTGAAAATCATGGAATTAAAAGACACTTTTCATCTCCGAGAACTCCTCAACAAAATGGAGTTGCTATGAGAAATAATAGAATTGTTTAATAAGTAGCCAGAAATATGTTAAATGAATCCAAACTCCCAAATATATATTTGAGAGAAGCAGTGTATACAAAATTGTACATACTTAAAAGAGAACAACTTTGAGTTAACCATGACAAGACACCATCATTAGTATTAGTCAAACACTTCGGAGTCCTTGGGAGAAAATGCTATATTAAGAGAGGTAATGGAAACATAGGAACATTTGATTCCAGATTAGATAAAGGCATTTTTTTGGTTACTCATCCAACAAAAAGGCCTACAGATGCTATAACCTGAAGCTAGAAAAAATTGTGGAAAGTTAAAATGTAAAAGTGGATGATCTAAAATCAAGAATAATCAAATATCAAGATAATTTAAAATTTGATGAAAGAAGAAGAAATGATTATGATGGTGAAGAAGAAACAAAAGAAATACAAGAAGAATAATCACAAAGTGAAGAATAAAAATAAGAGGAAGAATCCTCAGAACAAGATACAAAAGTACCATCAAGGAGAGTACAAATAAATCATAGTGAAATTCAAATCCTTGGTAACAAAAGTGTTGGAGTTGAAACAATAAGAAAACTAACATATGAATTAGAACAATAATTGATCTCCCTAATAGAACCCAGAACATTTGTAGAGACCAGCAAAGATGAAGAATAGATCAAAGCCATGAATGAAGAGACTGATCAAATAGAGACAAATTTGACCTGGGAACTTGTCCCAAGAAAAAAAGACAAAAATGTAGTAGGGACAAAGTGGATTTTTAAAAATAATGTTAATGAATATGTTCAAGTTATAAGGAATAAAGAAATATTGGTGTGAAAAGGATATGCTCAAGTAGAAGGGGTTGACTTTCAAAAAACATTTTCCCCAGTAGATGGATTATAAGTTATCAGAATTGTAACTTTAAAATATATCAAATGAATGTCAAATCAACATTCTTAAATGGAAATTTAGAGGAAGAAGTTAATATAGAACAACTTGAAGGATTTGTATTATCAGAAAATCAAGACTATGTTTGTAAATTAAAGAAATCATTGTATGGTATCAAACACGCCCCCATAGCATGGTTTTCAAGACTTGATAATCATCTACAACAACAAGGATACAAAAGAGGAGCTATTGGAAACAATATTTACACTAAAATTTAAAATCGGAATATGATTATTGTTGTAGTATATGTGGATGATATCATCTTCGGAAGTAATTTAAACCCTCTAAGCAAGAAATTTGCTACATAAATGAAACAAAAATTTAAAATGATGATTATTGGTGAACTAACATTCTTCTTCGGATTACAAGTCTCACAATTAGACAAAGTCATATTCATATCTCGGAACAAATACATTAAAGAAATGTTGAATAAATTTCAAATGGAAGATTGGATACCCATGAGAAATCCTATGATTATGGGATGCAAAATAAGTAAATATGATGAATCACTAGAAGTAGACCAAACCATGTGTAGTTAAATGATTGGTAGCATATTATATGCAACAACAAGAAGACCATATATCATGCAAGTTGTAGGATTAGTGGCTAGATTTAAATCTACACCTAAAGAGATGCATATGAAGGAAATTAAAAGGATTTTTAGATATCTCAAAGGCACTTCGGATTTTGGATTATGGTATCCAAAAGAACAAGACTTCACATTAACTGCATATACTGATGCATATTGGGAAATAAGTATTGATGATAGAAATATCATTAGTGGAGGATCGTTCTTCATAGGAAAATGTCTTATATCATGGCTAAGTAAAAAATAACCCTCCATATCACTATCTACAACAAAAGATGAATATATTGTTGTTGCCTCTTGCTACACTCAAGTAATTTAGATGAAACAAACTCTATAAGACTTGCAAGTAAAGTATAATCATTCAATTCTTATTAACTGTAAGAATACCAATACTATAAACCTTTATAAAAATAATGTCATGCACTCAAAAACCAATAATATCCCAATTAAAGTGGAATATGTGGATACCAAAGAACATATTACAGATATATTCACAAAACCTCTTCCCATAGGTACTTTTGAAAATCTTAGATAGAAATTGGGGGTAATATCCATATCTAATTATATTTCATAAGCTTCATAAAAAAAAGAGTACATGGAAAGGGGGAGTATAACCTTAGGGGGGGGAAATAAATATCCATTATGCCATTATTGTCAAAGGGGGAGAAGAAATAGTGAAACCCAATTAAGATTGAATAGGGGTTTTTCCTTTGTTTCCATCAATTCCAAGGGGGGTGAATGTTGGACATGGTGTTTTGGTGTTGGCATTGATGTCAAAGAGGGTCAATATTGTCAATGTTCGATGTGGTGTTATGGAGTTAACATTATTTTCAAAAGGGGTCAATATGGTTATCATCAATGGATAAATTGTGTTGGCATAGGGGAAAACGTAGGGTTTAGCTCTAGGAGAGCACCAAAAATCCCTAGCTACTAGCCCTTTCAGCAACACCTACGAAGAAGATGCAGTCTCACCCAAAGAAACTATGAGGGGGTTGCAGGATAGAGATGTCTACAACTAAGGGAATATCAAGAGGGTCTCACAACAACATCATAATCATCCTATATCCATTTTCTTCTTAGATATACTCTTCACGGTTATAGATCTATTCTAACACAACTATGCAATAATAGAATAACAATGAAAAATATCAAGGAATCAGTCACACACACATAACACCAGACATATGCAGTTCACCCTCTCTCTAGGGCTACATCCATAAAACTGTGCTTGAGATTTATTAAGATAAACCATACATTTCTTATCTGCGCTCTCAGCTAGTAGATCTTCTTTCTTCCTCCTCTCTTTCTCTCCCCTTCTTACAAACCCAACTACAAGACCTGACCTTTGTACCCAACTGAAGATCTTACAATACCAAAAAAATCTATCTCTTTGCACTTCTCTCTTATAATATAATGTTCTCTCACAACAACAATAGAACTAGCTCAACAACAATATCGTACCAACCCAACCCAGGTCCTTTAGACCTTTATTTATACATTATAATATCCCACCGATAGTCTTAGGTTGAAACCTAAGTTTCAAAACCCTAGATACCAAAACCCTAGGTGACTAAAACCCTGGGTCAACTTGACCCACTTTTCTCGGGCTTCGCCAACCTGTCTTTCCTTTCTTCTTGTGCAGTACTAACGGTGGATTTTCCTACTTTTTGAGTTGTCCTTGATCCATCTTCCTTTCTTATCCATCATACTCTATCCTCTCATCGAATGACTTTATTTTCCATACTTCACTCCATCTTTTTTTCTCTTTTTCTCACTTCACCCCAGTAATGATTACTGTGTCTTCCACAAAGTGTGCATTCCACCTTTTCTTCCTTGATCTTCGATTTCTTCCATAACCAAGGGCCAACAGGCCCCCAACACTCACCTGTGACTCATCCTAAGTCACTTCAGATCTAATCCTTCTATTCTACTTTGACTTTTAGACTGCACAGTGCAACCTTTACTTTCTGCTCCATGCCTCCCTTCCTTGTGCAGACTGTCTTTTCTGTGTCTGGTACCCAGTTTCAACTGCACTTGGTATCAAGACCCTTTTGTTCCATGCTCCTACTAGGATCTATGAGGCAGCTGGTTGTCATAATACAACTTCAATTGGCTCCCATTCACCAAGCTTTCCTTCCACTCTTCGTTTAACGTCTTCAGCTGCACAACTCCTCCTTCGGTAACATAAGCAATCTCATATGGTCTCCTCCTTCGGTAACATAAGCAATCTCATATGGTCTCCTCCTTCGGTAACATAAGAAATCTCATATGGTCCAAGCCAATGCATTTTGAATTTCCCTGGATGTTTTATAAACTTGTTGTCATACATCAATACTAAATCAACATGCTTAAATGCCTTCTTCTTGATGTTCCTTTCATGATATGCCTTTTCTCTCTCCTTCTGTACCTACTGGTGGAATCTTTCAATAAATCTGTCTTCTTCGAGTTCAACCAACTGTGTGATCCTCTCTTTGACAACGCCAATATCATCCATTTTTGTGAAGGAAACAATTCTTAATCTTGGTACCAAGTGTTACATTGGGACAACAACTTCGAGGCCATAGACTAACTTAAAAGGGATCTACATGGTCATGTTCTTGCAAGTGGTTCTATAGGTCCACAATACTGCTAGTACTCTTAAATCCTAGTCATCCCTGTTTACAGTGTAGATCTTTGTCAGTGTTGTCTACAAGATTTTGTTGAAGGCTTCGACTATCCCATTTTCCTGTGGATGGTAAGGTGTGCTCTTCTTATGGTGGATGGAAAATTCCTCAGTCAATGCTTCAACTGTCTTATTGATGAAATGTGTGCCTTGGTAACTTGTATGGATCTTGGGGCATCCAAACCTGGTTATGATATCATCAAATATGAAGTGCACGACTATAGTTTCACTACAATCCTTAACTGCTCTAGATTTGGGTCAAGTATTCTGTTGTAGTAATAATGTACCTTTCTCCTATGCACTTCCCTGGTGGGTTTATAGGTCCCACAAAGTCAATGGCCCAATTTTCAAATTTGTGGAGGGTCATTTGCAGTGCTAATGGAATTTCATCTCTTCTGGATGGTTTCCCAACTCTCTGGCATACATCATAGGCTCTGGAATAATCATTAGCATCTTTGTGTAAGGTAGGCCACCAAAGGCCAGCTCTTAGAACCTTCTGCATAGTTTCTCTCCCTACGTAATGTCCTCCTGTGATGCTTTCGTGAGCTTTTGCGAGGATCGGTGGTTGCTCTGCCTCCATAATGCATCTCCTTAGTATCTCATCATGTCCCATCTTTTATAGTTGTCCCGCTATAAGTGAAAAGTCTGTAGCATGCACCACTAGCTTTTTTTTCTGAGAAATGGTATACTCACTCAGTGCCATTCCTGTTTATAGGAACTAGACTATGTCGGTGAAGTGATCATCAATCTTGGTAATGGATAGAAGTTGTGCATCTGGTAGCGTTTCCTCCAAGATGGTGAGTTCTTCGCCATGTTCCAACCTTGACAAGTAGTTGGGGCCTTTTTTCATCCTTCTTGGCTTAACTATGATCTCAAAATCATATTCTTGAAACAGTAGAATCCATTTTCATATTCACCCCCCCAAACACTATATTTTTGACCAGGTACTTCAATGCAGAGTGCTCAGTAAACATTTTAAAGTGTCCTCCCAACACGTAGTGGCGAAATTTCCGCAGCACATACACCATGGCCAATCCTTCTCTCTCTATAGTGGTGTAATTAATTTTAGTTGTAGATAGCTTCCTACTAGCAAAATCTAATGGATGGTTGATGTCTCATATTCCTGGTTGAGCTAACACAGATCCCAATGCAATGGAATATGCATCGACATGCACATGAAACTCCTTACTCCAATCCAAGAAAACCAGAATAGGTGCACTAACCATCTTTTGTTTCGGTGTGTCGAAGCTTGTCTGGCATTCTTCTGTCCAGCTAAACTGACAGTCTTTCTTCAGTATCTTCTCCATAGGTGTTGTAATCTATGCATATCCTTTAATGAATTTTCTATAGTAGCCAGTATGTCCTAGCACAGTGCGTAGTTGTTTGACCGATGTCAGAGGTGGCATATCAACGATAATGGCAATTTTAGATGGGTCTACCAGCAATCCTTGCTTACATACAATATGTCCTAACAACACTCCAAATGGTTAGAAGAATATGAACTTCTTCAGATTCAAAGAAATTTGACACTGTCTGCACTTATCCAACATTATTCTTAGACATTTAATATGGTTTTTCAAAAAACTAAACACAGTCCAGTCATCAAAATATGCTTCTAAAAATTTATGCAGAAATTCTTTAACTACTTCAACCACCACCCTGGAAAAGATGGTTGTGGCATTCTTCAGTCCAAATGGAATCACTGTATATTGGTAAGAGCCCCATTCTGTGGAAAATGTGGTCTTGTGGTGATCTTTCTTAGCAATCTAGATCTGATGGTAACCTAAAAATCCATATGTGAAAGAATATACCTCCTGGCCTCCGACATTGTCTAATACTTCATCAGTGAATGGTGTAGGGAAGGGGTCTTGCAAATAGGCATCATTCAACTTCCTGAGATCCACACATATCCTAACCTCACCTGTCTTTTTGTCTTGTACTACCATAGGGATAATACACTATGATTCTTCGACAGGTTCAATAATACATGCTTCCAGCATTCTGTCAAGCTCAATCTTCACTTTTTCTTTGTATCTAGGGTTCAACCTATAGGGTATTTTCTTGACGGGATTCACACCTAGTTTCAAAGGGATCCTCATTTATACCATAGGTCCTTTGATGCCCTTCATCTCATTGAAATTGGTTGGAAACAAGTCCTGATACTCATGTAGTAACTCTGTAATCTTTTCAATGGTTGCAACATCCCAATAATCTCCGACATTGGCAAGCTTCGGTGTCTCCTATGTTCCAATATTGACCTTTTTAATCTTGATTGGTTGTCCAATAAAGGGTAGCTCAACTCCTGTTCCTTCCACATCTCTTTGGCCTTCTGTCTCTGTGATGTTCACCTTCCTTAGATCATTGTCTTCATCAGCATTGATGTTGTAACAGCTCTGTAGTTTCTGGAGGGGTGTAGTCTATCCGTCCTCTTCTTGTTCCAAAGGGAGGCTATATGCATATTCAAATACTTTATGTTTGACAATATGTAATTCTTGGTCTACTGAAGGATATTCACTTTCAAATAAAAAAGAGGCTACAAAATTTTGAATCATACCTTCCTAGTCTGCAGTGATGAGGCATAGCTCCGCTTGAAGGTATCAGTTGATAGGTGTAGTGTCCAGCATGTTAATGAATTTTTTCACCCACTGTTCTCGAGGGACATTGCTCCAATATTTTTCAAGCTTCGCACATGGTCCTTTGGGCAACTTCAACCTCTGTACCTTACTTCACATCTTTATTCTTGTGTCGAGAATCGCATTGTCATCAAAGTACGACATTGTATCCAGTCTGTGATATTACTTTTATGTGTCCCCCACCATATTTTGGGTGTGGATTTCAAGGCCTCATCCATTTCCAACAACCTCTATTGTGTTGGTACACTTGCTTCAAAGTCTGATAGGAAGGCTTCTAATGGATTCAGACCATCAAATGTGGGTAAGTTACTTACTGTTGTGCCGATCCAGTGAACGTATCTAGTTAATCTAGCACATCTCCTGGTATATACTTCATACATCTGGTTCTGTCAGTTCTCCAACGCTTCTTCTGAATCTAAAGAACACACATTGTCACTTCGCCAGCTTAAGTTCCCATCAACTGTAGGATTGATATAATCCTGTTGTCTGGCTATTAATTCGTAGATGTTTTCCAGTTCATATGCATGGTCTTCTTCTCTGATGGGCCCTATGTATTGTTGACCCTCATCTAGATCTAAGGGTGCAATGACCCTAAGGCCATCTCTTTCAAATTTCATAAACCTTTTCTTCAAATCAACAACAGTGGAATTGTTGAAGGCCAAATCAATTCCTAACAAAGCAGAGTAAGGGAAACTGTCATCGACTATCTCAATTACTCCAAAATCTGCAAATGACCTTACTCCATCGATGTCCACAAGGACATGATCTAGTCATCCAAATGGGCTGACAGCTTGCTGATTAGCCATCCTAAGCCTGATGGGGGAATAGATTAACTTAGGATTTCCCATTAGTGCCCAAGTTTTCTTCATCATGACATTGACCTCTGACCCTAATTCAAGGACCACATAGTCTATGTCATACTCTCCTATTTGAGCATTCAAGTGTAATTCTTTATTTGTCCTTATCTTTTTCCCTATTTGGTGCACTTCCTTACTCAGTAAGGGGTCTATCCTTTCTATCGCATATTGTCTGATTAAATTCTGTAACTCTTGCACAACAGTTTTATCTTGAACTAACTTAACATAAGTGCACAAAAACTCCATGAGTTTGCTTACCTCTTTTCCTTCTTTTGGCAAAGTAGACTGATCAAATGCTCGAGGCATTCCATATTCTCTTATTTTTGGTCTTATCTTTGATGAATAGCCTTGATCTAGCGTGAACTCTTTCCTTGCTTCCTCAAATATTTGTCTTTCTTTCTTTGCATCAAAATTCTAGGTCTTCTCGACAACTTTCCTAATTCTTGAATCTTTTTCAATCTTTCCTTGGGTCACTCTATCCTGTCCTATAGCAGTGCCTCCTCGAGTAATAACAAAAACTATAGGATTGACTCTGCAAGGTTCTTCTTTGATCAACTATATTTGTGAGTTTTGATGAAGTCCTCGTATTTCCTGAAGTTTAGGCAGTAATACTGGACAGTCCTCAATGACATGCTCAAACGAGTTACAATAGCTACAAGTGGTACAAGGATTCCGACAGTCCCTTGCTATATGTCCTAGTTGCATGCAGTTATAACAAATTATTTGTCCTTGGCCTTGACCCATACCTCCTCCTCGTGCTCATTCTTTGAATCCACCGTGAAGTTTGAATTTGCCTCTTCCTGGAGAATTATACTGTACAACATTTTCTTCTTGTTGTACTTCACCTTAGATCTTGTAGATGTCTCTTGACCTTTCGTGAATGAGATCATAACCCCTACAATCTCTGTCATCATGTCCTAATGACTTACTAAATGTGCAGTATAATTTTTTGGGTGTCTAAACATACTTCTACATGTAATTGAATTCACCTAGGTGATATCAATTTATGCATACTTCGCACCAGGGAAATGTGACTTTCTTCAAGGGGCTCAGAACTCCTAAAGATAAATATTCATGAAATACAAGGAAATGTTCCATATCATGTCCTTCTAATATGCATCTGACACACTAGATATCTTCTCTTTTTTCCTTTCCCTTATCCTTCTTTATTTCCTCAACCTGCAAAGACAAACTATTCAGTTGACTCAAGATCTGGCTCATACTTGAGATGGATTCTCCCATAGGGGCTGATTCAAGTTTCATGACGATCTCTAGCACCTCAGACTGCGAAGAAATTTTCAATTGAATCAGAGGAAATATGATGTGTGGTAGTAGCGCAACGATGAACCATTCCTTGTTCTGCTCATCTAGGATCTTAAAAGTTAATTGGCATGTTAAGCTCTTGAATCTCTGATTGAATTTTGAGATAGGTTCAACAACCTCTTGTTTGATCTATTTCAATTCTATAATACATTGTAACTCTGATTTGGGTTTCTTAAACTCTGCAATTAGCTCATTCTTTATCTCATTCAGTGGCTTGGGTTATGCAAGCCCTTGGACAAGCTTCATGTACCAGCTCAGTGCTCAATCTCTAAGAGTAGTGTTGAACTGGGTCATTTTGATAGCCTCATTAGTAACATTCTTAATATTCCACACAGCTCACAGGAACTAGTGTTGATCTGTATCTTCAGATCCATCCCCTCTAAACATAGGGAACCTCATCTCATATGCCATAGAGCTTCCTGGGGTTCCTATCTGAGTATATGCAGAACTGCTAGTAATGGTACTTTGAGGACTCTGGTGGTTCTGACTATTCTGATTACTTAGGGTTGCTAAAACAACGAGAGGATTAATAATACTTACTTCTACAGTTTGCGCAGTTCCTGAGGTTTTTGGCTCATTTTGGCAAAGTTCTTCAACTGCTTCTTCCTCTCTCCTAGTGGGTTCTAGATGTTCTTTGTTTGTCATATCTACCTCTTCTCCACTGTAGAAACCCTCATCCCTATAGTTCTACTTGAACAGGTTCACAAGGTGGACTCCTCTAAACACTCTCCCACTGCGCGTATGTCCAGCTTTTGTGTTAGTGTCACCGTCTGAATTCTTGAACATTAGCTTTTCAAAATTCAACCAATCTACTATATCTTCAAGTTGTTATTTTCATGCAAGAGCATATTGATCCTTAGTTTTAAAAACTATAAAAATTTCCCTTTGGGCCCTTTGAAAAAGTACCTCTTGGCTTGGCTATATGATTCTACTCTATCAACAACAAATTCGGTGATGTGCCCTCAAATGGTACTATCAAACCAGTGATCTACAACTCGATATATTGTGTTATCGACTCTTTTAACCTTCTGGATCAATGCTGAAGTCAAAACCACAGGAGATCTAGGTCTTATCTCGGGCTGGATATCTTCTAATCTATCCAGCCACTTAGACAACTCCAGAGGGATTCCCCTAAATAAGATCTCGTGAAAGTCGATGAAGATGTATTTGTGTAGACAATCCTCAATACTCAGCTTAGGGTTCTTATTCTAAGCACTAGAAAAGTCCTTCTCCTACTCTTCTATTCACTTTTAAATCTTTGTCTTCAGTGGGAGCCACCTTGATATTCCCTCAAAAAGATTCTTGTCCTGGCAACAAAACCATTTGTTGGCACAGGGACAGACCCAGGGTTCAACTCTAACAACGCACCAACAAGCCCTAGCTACTGGCCCTTTCAAAAACACCTGCGAAGAAAATGCAGTCTCACCTGAAGCAGCTATGAGGGGGTTGCGGAACATAGATGTCTACAACTAAGGTAATATCAAGATGGTCTCACAACAACATCATAATCATCATATATTAGTTTACTTCTTATATCTACTCTTCACATTTGTAGATCTACTTTAACACAGCTATGCAATAACAGAATAACAATGACAAATATCAAGGCATCAATCACACACACATAACATGAGACATACGTGGTTCACCCTCTCTCTAGGGCTACGTCCACAAAACTGTTCTTGATATTTATTAAGATAAAGAATACAATTCTTATTTGTGCTCTTAGCTAGTAGATATTCTTTCTTCCTTCTCTCTTTTTCTCCCCTTCCTGTGCACCCAGATGCAGGACCTGACCTTTGCACCTAGTTGAAGATATTACAATACCAAAAAATTCCCTCTCTCTTCACTTCTCTCTTATAATATAATGTTCTCTCACAACAACAATAGAACTAGCTCAAAAACAATATCGTACCAACCCAACCCAAGTCCTTTAGACCTTTATTTATACATTATAATAACTCACTGACAGTATTAGGTTGGAAACTAAGTGTCAAAACCCTAAATACCAAAACCCTAGGTCAACTTGACCCACTTTTCCTGGGCTTCTCTGGCTTGTCTTTCCTTTCTTCCTGCGCAGTGCTAACGACGGATTTTCCCACTTGTTGAACTGTCCTCGATCCATATTCCTTGCTTATATTTTATCCTCAATCCTCTCATCTAACGACTTGATTTTCCATACTTTTCTCTATCTTTTCTGCTCTTTTTCTCAGTTTACCCCAGTAACGGTTACTGTGTCTTCCACGAAGTGTACATTCCACATTTTCTTCCTTGATCTTCGCTTTCTTCCATAACCAAGGGCCAAAAAATTGTATTTTTAATCCCATGCTCTCTCCCATTAGGTTTTGATTCTTAGTCCAAACATTTACACATAAAGAAATTATTGTTTTTTACATGTCCGAAAAATTGGTCCAGATATAGATAAAACACACTTCCATAATCCAATTTCTAGTTATCCCCTAACCAACCTATTGGAAGTCTCAATATTTAAACCCAATTGATTCAAATTTTCCTTTTTACCTACTAATATGGTATGTATCTTTGATAGACCAATTAGACCACTTATGGGCTTCATAGGGCTATACTATATTTGGATCGTTAATGAACTTGGAGACCAAACTATCAAAAAATGTTACAGGAAAAGGACAGTTACAAAACCCTGTATCACTAACAGAGTTAAAAAAAAGAGTGGGAACAGAGAGGGAACAAAAGTAGGATTATGATGATACCCAATGGGCATTGATCACCTAGTTAATTTGAATAAATACAAGGATAAAAAGATACATGATCCTAATCTACCTAAGATTCTCTTTCTTTTATTAAAAAAAAAAATCAATGCTATGATCATCATCATAGGTGTGAGAAAAATGTAAGGAATCATCAGGAGTCTCACTCTAATCATTATATCACTTTACCATGCCTCTAGAATCGTCAAAACTATAAATCAACATTGATTATTGGATCAGAATGGAAGCACGATTGGATGGCCCTAATCTAATTGGAAATTCAAAATGCACAAAAGTTGATGGAAGAGGGCGGATGCGAAAAGTATATTATGCTAAATTTAATTATCCATGGTTCGACGCTAAGTGTTATTGTGTTTTTCCTTGGAAACATTTTGAGTCTATGTTTCAAATGAAAAATTCATGTGGATTGTCCACTCAACAGTTGATAAAATTCGAACAATGGATTTGTTTAAATGCCTATATAATCCTGAACCATCCACTCAACACTTGATCAAGTCTGAACCATTGATTCGTTTAAATGGGCTTACAAATATGCAAATAATACATGTGCAAATAAAAGAGTCAATCGATATTGATGAAAATGGGCTTACAAACTATAATTGAAGATCTTTTTACATAGAATAATAAACAAAGGAGGAAATGTGTTCTTAATGAAATTGAAAACATTATTTTTATTTTATTAATAAAATAAAAATGCACATTGGTTCATTTTCTATTTTACAAAGAGACACATTGGTTCAATGTCATACACCTTTTGGAATACTATACAAACAAAACAATATGGTGAACAAGAAATGGTTTTCTAAGAGAAAATTAGAAGATCAAAATAGAGCCGTAGTTCAAGGAATAATTTGAAACCTAAAACATACACATGAAGTGAGGGTGGAAGGGTGGAGCAAGGGAGGATTGGATTCCTCTACAGGTTGGATCCTAAACAACAAGGAGTTGTATCTCCCTCAAGTGGTGCTTGAAAACAGGGTATTGGTGTCTCCTTGATTAGGTGCTAAAAAAGGAGGGAGATTAGTGTCTCCTACAAGTTGTAGTTTTTAAATGAAATATAATTTTTATGATTGTTACAATTAAACTTTATATATTGTACATTCTTGTTGATCAATTGTTATGATTAATAAAATTAATAATTAAGAATTGTTTTAAATTGTTAAAAGAAGTAATATTGATTCACCCCCCCTCCCCTCTCAATATTGGACAATATTTCAACATTTAAAACAATAATGCTACTAATTAAATCACATATAGTTGCAGAATGGACCTGTAACATTACCACTATATCCACTTAGAAATCATAAAAGTATAAGCACCCCAAATGTTATTCACAAAATTAGTTCACATGACAAGCATCCAGGAAATTTAAATAACAAAAAAATACATAGAATAGTCCCATACACATTTGCTAACAATAATGATCTCAAAATTCCTTCTTCTCTTCATTTATTTAGAAATAATAGTATTATATTTCTATACAATGGGAAAAATTCCTTCTCTCTTACATTTATCTCTCTTTTATATAATGAGAGAGACTTTTGATATCTTATGTTTGATTTCTTCATATCCATGTGTTATCACCTGAAGCAAAATGGCATAAGTCCGTTAAGAAGGTCATCAACATAAGTTTTCCACCCGCTTTATCTCAACCTCTTCTTACATTGTTCTTGCAACATTAGATTTCATCACCAACTAGTGTGCTCATTGTGAGAAGGTTTTGTTTGTTTGATTGCTTCCAGGATTTGTAGTGTGTGCTATTTGTTTTCCATTATAGACTCTAGGTTGGATCTATGTTTAATGGCGACAATTCTCGGAATGACCAATGAAGCAACCCCTACTTCGAGGGAACCTTTTTTTTTTCCTTCTTACGAAAACGTTCTTCCTCCTTACATTGCTACTTTGAGCCTTCTAGGTCTAAGAATTGGATTACCCGTATGGTTTTTTTCCACCCAGGTAATCTAGAATGGAGAAAGTGATTTGGTTTTAAGAACTTCCCCCCAATAAAATCAACCTCATGTTGATCCTTCACCTTCTTTGCCAATAATATCTTCTTCTCCTTATTCACTTGCAAGGTCTTCTTCCGTTTCATATTCTTCACGGAGTGAAAGCTCTGAAACTAGTAACCCAGTGGATAAGAAGAAGAAGAAAAGGAAGATTATGAAGAAGAAAAATAATCAAGAGTTCAAACTTTCAACCACTACCAAACATGTTGGAAAACAACCAGTTACTGATAATCATGATGGGAGTGTTGATGATGCCAAGATCACCCAAACAACCCGTAATCCCAAGTACCCTTGCAGGCTTTGTAAGGGTAGCCATATTCTTAAATATTTCCCTGGTCTATCCAAGGTTATAGAAGCATGGTCTCCACGCCCTCGCCAGCCCATGTCGTGAGCCTCTGAACAACATGATGATGATATCCCATCAACTAGTCAGGATACCATTGGGAGGAAGAAAAGTAGAGTCAAGTTCCCATGTAGGTTATGCATAGGGATTCATCAAACTCACATTTTCCCTTGTATAGACAAAGGTGTGAAATTACTGAAAGAAATGAATGTTCCCCACCGTCAACTTTTGGATGCTTACAACATAGTCACTCTCAACCCACCTATCATTGATGGCATGATCAATATGGTCCCTTCATCGGTCGGTTTGCTTGATCAGGTAGTCAATTTGGTCACATACTTAGTTGAACCAGTTGACAAAGTAGTCGATTCTATCCCATCCTTGGTTGATCCCACTCTCCCGTTAGAGAGTGAAACCCAAGCGGTCGATCTATTTCCATCTATCAACCACATTCTCCCCTTGGAGAATGCAACTCAAGTGGTCAATCTAATCTCATCATTGACCGATCCTACTCTCCCATTAGAGAGTAAACCCAACATTTCCCATGTTTTTCTTGTTGATACAAATATACCATGCTAGGGGGAATTCCTCCTTCTCCCATGGAACCCCCTCCAAGTAATGAAGTTATCCTTTTCTATTTGGGTATGATAACTGGACCTCGTCTTCCCTCTCACATTCCTTTCAATATTATCATACAATTTTGTGGTTGGGACATTCCTCAAACTCTAATAGATGAAGGTTTTTCCATTAGTATTGTTTCCTCTATTTCTTGGCAAGTTTTGGGTTATCCTCAGCTTATGTCGGTTACGCAGAATCTCTTAAATTATAAATAGAAGAATGAGTCAACCTTTAGGGACCCTTCCTTAGTTTCTTGTAACTTTGGGAGGGGAAACTATCATTATTGACGTCATGGTAGTCCAAGACCCATTGTATTTAGATTTACTCCTTGGGAGAGATTATGTCTATGCCATGAAAGGTATCATGTCCACTCTTTTTCATGTGATATATTTTCCTGATGATTGAAGAATTGTGCCTATTGATCAAATTTCATTCATTGGTATTGAGTTTATTACCAACTCAATGAGCTCCCTAAATGGTTATTATATGTAGATGGTACTCCCCCACCACAATTCAATTATGTGGCACTATCTCCCATTCCTTCATCTACCGATAAAGATGAGCCTCTCACTGTAAGCTCGGTCTCTTATGAATTAGATCTGGTAGTTGACATGGTCATCTCTTTGATATGGATATTAGAGCTAGATATGTCTACCCTTATCAAGGTCATCGACATGTTTTCCTTACAGAGTGTTTTTATTCCATCTAGCGAAGATATCTTGGAAACCATGATTGACATTTTTCCCTTGACATGTATTCCTTCCATAGCATCATCCTCTTGGAAGGCATGATCAATAAGATAGATTTGAGCATGGTTTTTTGATTTCAAGCTCGTTAAAAAATGAAACCAACTACGAGGATATTTTTTCATCTCTGTGGCAACTTCGTTGAACAATAAAACAAAGCTTACGAGGATAGTTTTTTTGTCTCTATGAAAACCTCCTTACAAAATGAAATAGAGGTTATGAGCATAGTTATTCTCTTATGTCAAGCTTGCTAAAAAATAAAACAACTTGTCTCGATCATAGTTCATGTTCCTGTGTCAAGCTCATTAAAAAATGAAATAGATTTATCCCCTCTTTGATCGAGTAAAGTACTTCGTTACGTATAGTATTTGAAGCTTCCTTTCATTCACCTTTGTAGTTGGATGAAACGAATCTTGGTGGGCATTTTCTTATAGCCTCTGGACTTCATGCTGAATTTAAGTCGCTAGCTTCTTAAGTTGGGGACAAATTACCAACCATCCCTGGATAATGCATTGGGAAGTAGCAAGGATAGTTTTCTTTGGTTCAAGATTGTATAAAAATAAAACCACCTACCTTGAGCATAGTTTCCTCTGGTTCAAGATTGTGTAAAAATGAAACTAGGTCCAAGCAAAGTTTTGTTTAGTTTTAATGTTGTGTAAAAATAAAATATATCCCAAGCATAGTTTTTTTTTGTTTTAAGCTTGAGTAAAAATGAAAACAATCCCAATCTTAGTATTTGTTATTTATCACACTTGTAAATACCTAAGAATGTAACTGAGTATACTTTTATCACTTTTTTAGAATCGTAAAGTTTATATGAAAAAACAACCCCCTAGATTTTCCTTTAAGCTCTTTTCAGGCTCTCTAAACATGAAAGATTGTCGAGCGATCTTGTTCTTTTCACGCTCGTTAAAGTATTTGAAGAAAATGTTTGTTGAGCAGTAGTTTATCTCTTTTTCGGTCTCATCAAAATACTTTATGAGAAAGGACATTTTGGATTTTCCTTTAAGTGTGTTTCAAACTCTCTAAATATGAAAAACCACTGAGTTTACTTTCCTTAGACTTGTAAAAAAAACATCGAAAGGACCATATGGGACCGAACCCATCCTTCATAGGTTTTGTTGAACATAATATGAGGGACTCATATGAAGGATGAGCTTATAGTTCAAGAATATGTTATCCTCCTAAATCTTGTGTAAAAATAAAGAGGTACTTTCCAGAAATGGTGGGGAAAAATTGGGAAAGAAATGTATTTAAACATGTATTCTATAGAAGAGTCTCTTTTGAACATGACACCCTTTCACTTGCTTTGTGTATAGGATGGAAAATACACTTGTCTCTTGATAATACTCCTTTATAAGATTACAATTTGGTCTGTGGTCCCTGTTGTTGAGTCAGTGTTTCCAAGACATTTGTCGTGTCATAAATATGTTGAAAGAGAAGTTCAACCTAAAAATCCTTCTATTGTGTCGGCCATTTCTGGAGTCCTTAAGCCTTCTATTGTGTCGACCATCCTTGAGTTAGTCCTAAATCACTTTTTACTCTGATCTACTTCAAATCGTGTTACCGGTTTCGTGTCATTTGATGGGGGATACATTAAGTCCCTCCTGTGATGAGTCGTTTCCTGTCAACTTCAACTCATTATCTAGGAATTAGACTTAGAAATCAATTGTTATCTTGGAAATTGCATGCCTCAATGGCAGGTTTCCTCACTTTCGTCAGTGGGTTTTCATTATCGACCCCTGATCAGGAGATTCTTCCAAGTGGGAGGGGGTTCCATGGGAGAAGGAGGAATTCACCCTATCACGGTAGATTTTGTATCAACGAGAAAAACATGGTTAGTATCAGTTTTACTCTCTAACAAGAGAGTAGGATCGACAAATGACAATATCAGATTGAACACTTGATTTGCATTATCCAAGTGGAGAATGGGTTCGACGGATGGAAACAAATTGACTTCTTGGGTTTCACTCTCTAACAAGAGAGTGGGATTGAACAAGGATGGAATTGGATCAACCACGTTGTCAACTAGTTCAGCTGAGGATGTGACCAGATTTACTACCTGATCAACTGAACTGATTGATGAAGGGGTGTTAAGAACAAAATATCAATATAGCATAGAGAATCCTTAGAAAAAGTACTCAATGCCTTGAAAAAGAGATAATTTCAGATAAT
>CBVK0100138639.1:0-12233 GCA_900067695.1 Picea abies | reverse complement strand
GACTAGGAGGTATAATTACAAGTAATGGCCTAAAGCCGACATAAATAAAATAACATTACTAATATAATATTCCCCAATTAAGGGGTAATGAGCCAATATTAGGGCTTAACAAGGGGCCATATTTATCATGTCACCAATGACAGGTGGGTTGATATTAAGTTTGTTGTAAGCAACCAAAATTTGATGGTGTGAAACAATCATGTCTTCCAGTAATTTTGAGGATTTGTCCATACAAGGGAAAATGTGAGTTTTATGACTCCCTCCTCATAACTTACACAAGAACTTGACTCTACTTTTCTTCTTCCCAACAATGTCTTGACTATTTGACAGGAGATCATCAACATGTTTTTCAGAGGCTAACGACATGGGATGACAAGGGCGTGTAGACCATGCTTCTATAAAATTGGATAGACCAGGGTGATCTTTAAGAAGATGGATACCCTTACAAAGCCCGCAAGGGTACTTGGGCTTACGTGTTTTTTGCGTGATATTGTCATCATCAACATTCCCAACACGATTATCAGTAACTAGTTGTTTTCTAACATGTATGGTAGTGGTTGGAAGTTTGGACCCTTGCTTATTTTTCTTCTTCTTAATATTCCTTTTCTTCTTCTTAATATTCCTTTTCTTCTTCTTAATATTCCTTTTCTTCTTCTTCTTATCCACCGAGATACTAGTGTCAAATCTTTTTCTCAACGAAGAAGATGAAACGAAAGAATACCTTGCAAGTGAAGAAGGTGAAGAAGATCTTATTGGTGAAGAAGGTGAAGGATCAACATGAGGTTTATTTTCTTGGGGGGAAGTGTTTACAACCGAAGCACTTGCTACATTCAGGATTACTTGAGTGGAAAACAACCATACCAGTAATCCAATTGTGAGACCTAGAAGGCTCAAAGTAGCGATGTAAGGAGGATCAAGGTTTTCATAAGAAGGAAAAACAAAAGGTTCCCCTAGAGAAGGGGTTGATTCATTGGTCATTCTGGGAACTAATGCTATCAAACACAAATCCAACCTATATTTTTTAAGGGAAAACAAATAGCACACACTAAAAATCTAGGAAGCAAGAAAACAAAAAAAAACCTTCTCACAATGAACACACTAGTTGGTGATGAAATCCAATGTCGTGGGAACAATGTAAGAAAGGGTTGAGATAGAGCGGGTGGAAAAGTTACATTGACGTATTTCTTAACAAACTTATGCCATTTTGCTTCACAGTGATAATTGTTTCCTATCCATCATAAAGAACAAGGTTGGTCCATGATCCCAACTTCACAACCCTCTTTTACACTCTAAAACAACCATAATCAACCCACTTTCTAACCTCTAAGGGGGGAACACAAAATAATTTGGTATTCTAAGTTATGATTTTTGGGATCATAATCCAAATAACTCCCCATCATCATTTCTCATTTGAAACTTAGAAAGTTGTGAATTAGGGTGCCAAAATCCGTCCACTTAAGAATTCCTACACCATAAGAAAGGGAGAAACCCATGAAGGGTTTAAGGCCAAGGTCAAGTTGTTGTGTGTGTGCCTCCTTGGGTCACCCAACCCTTTGAAAGAATCCATCCTGTGACTGATTTCTAAGGCCAAAAGTCCAAATGTCGTGCTTGATGGAGGTAGCTTAGTAGAAGAAACTTAGGATTTATCTAGCCAAGGTGGCAGTTGTGGGCTGCAATATTACCTCTGTCATATTTCAAATTTTTTTGGGGAAATATCACCAGTACTTCCAGGATATTCCCCCTCCATCCCTCATTATAAATAATTGTTCATCCCTTCACTAGTTTCTCCTCAAGTGGGTTTTGGCCCCACTATCGAGATATTTTTTGGAAGTCCAATGTTATTTGAGAGGAACAAAGTTATGTCAGATAGGATAGATGTATTTGTTATTTGATTTGTATTCCCCCACAAGGAGTTACAAAAAATCTCAAACCACTTTTTCACATTGTCTTGATGTATGATTTTCACCACTTGACGTACATGCAATTTATGAATACATTTTTTAAAGTAATTTGAAATCATTTTTTCCCATCATTCCTCACCACTATTTACACACACCCACTTCTAGGCTAGAGTCATAGGGGAGCCACACTATCCCCTCTGTTCTATATGCTTAAGAAAATTACCCCCACTTTTGGGTGGTGTTCCTAATTTCACTGAGACATCATCAGTACCATCACATAAACTAGTTAGTGTTGTAGTACTAGGCTTAGCATTACTAGGTGCCACTTTTCTTGGAATAAATATCCCAATAAACTTACAAACAAACCCTCCACCACAAGGAGGCAAAACCCAAAATTTTTCATAAAGTACAAGCTCCCAAGGAACCACTTCCTCACATAACATGGTAGGAACCACTCCTATAATTCCTTTTTTGGATTCACTCAACATCCTTGATCTAACTAAACTAACGAATGATCCCATATTACACGATGCCACTTGGTTGAATATGCCCACAAAACTACCTTCAAACATCCCTAATTTTGAAGGAAAAGCCAGGGAGGACCCTGCTAACCTTGTCATGTCCTACCACTTGTGGTGTTCTTTCAATAACATACTAGAAGATTGCATTTTTCTATTGTTATTTTATATAACCCTCATCGATACAACAACCAAATGGTACGTGAAGAGAATTCTTAATCCCACTCAACCTTCGAATCATTAGACAAAGAATTAACATCATTTTTTCAACTTCCCATCCGTCATGATACTGGGTATGGAATCCTATCAGAAATCAAACAAAACACCTCTACTCACATTTTCTACCATATTCACGAATTTTGTAGACATCACAACCTTTTTAAATAAGACAACACCCCACAACAAAGGCTATATTGGTTCCTTCAATTTCTTGTTCCTACCCTTTCAAAATATGTGGCTAAAATCATCCCCTAAACTAAATACAAAGCCATCACCAAGGCTCAACAGTTTGACCTTATCTACTCCCAATCAAGGTACATATACATGGTCCTTTCATATTCTCCTCATCCTTTTCCCTTCAGTCAAGACAAACCTAGAACATCATACACTACTGATGGGTTGATTGGATCCATGGATCATATTCAACCACACTCATAGTCAGTACTCTCATATGGAACCAACCTATTCCTTCCAACATATGGGGCAACTCCATATTACCCTTCCCCACCCCCCTCCCCCATTTATGGCACCTCCTCTTCCCCCCATGGGTACCCTTCTACCCACATCCCTTCCCCAAGCAATCCCTCTTCCACAATTGGTCCTATTAGCATTGAGAGTCACCCTCATATTGCAGGAGGATAAGCCCAGTACCCATCAGATATTTTGGTGGATGTTGGTTTTATATGAGTGGAGGTCGATGGAAAAAAATCAATATATGAATTATATTCAACACAGAACTAGACAAGAAATTCACAGGGAAGTGAGGGCCAAATTAACTTCAGTCAGTGAATTGATTTTAAGTGTGAGTAGAGGGAAGACTTAGTGATAAAGTTGAACAAAACTGCTATGAGCATCAGGATTTCAAGCAGCTTGGAGAATAAAAAATCAGACTCAAGATCACTCTTGAGCTCAAGCTTCAGACATTGAAATATGTCCAAACAACATAGTCACAACAACACAATGATCAAACCTACATCACAATGTAGCTACAACAACTCGACTAGATCCTCCATGACCGATCCATTCAGTGTAAAAGGGAAAATGATAACAAGGGAGTTGACTAGAACCGGTCATGATACCACTATAATCAAACCTACATTACAACATCATAACAACCGTCGATTAGATCTTCCATGCCCGAGTGTTTTAGCATAGTTTTTACAGAGAGATGAAAATAAGCTAACTTCTATTAACATGAAAGTCTCAAATTTGGTACATAACCAGAGAACAGTTCTGGCATCAAAACATTACAAAATAGGGAGCTCTGCTCAACTAGTTGACGAACTTAACAAAATATAAAAACTACTTATTTATACTCACAACAATCCCTGACTATCAGGAGTGTGATCTGATCACTACATTCAAATCATTGTGTCTGAGCAGTCTTCTATCAGACTGTGCATGTATCCCTTTGTCATATGCAAGCTCAAATCGACATGGTTTTTGCAGGGAAATTTGTCCACAGGGGTACCATGGGCCGAGGGTTCAATCCCCATGGTCGTACCTTCCATGCTTTCCAATTACTGAGTGAGTTGAGGTTTCAACCCCCAGTATTTTCATTTATTAACTGAACCCTCAATATCGAGATGAGGCTTAGTGCCTAGGAGGTGGCCACACATTTCTCTCGAATTGGACACTATATGAGCACGTGATTGTGGGGCCGTCAAAAGCGGTTTGAAATCACACCACTTTTGGGCCCGCAATCCACCTCCTTCTTCCACATATCACTTTCACCAAACCATGGTTTCAATTGTAGGACTGCTCAATAATTTTATCAATCAAGCAAGTTGTGTCCCTGCAATGAAGCATGGTCGTTGATCTGGATGCAATATGCGATTTGGGAACACCTGCTAGATTTAGCGCTACTGCTAATATTAACCGCCCGCCAACTTTAAAATCTGCCAAAATGTGCTTTGGGAGGGGGATGCTACTCTTGACTTTGAACAATAACACCTCCTAGAGAATGACCTGTCACTACTATGTTGACATGTCATGAAAGAGAAGTGACACATGTCACTAAAAAAGAAGTGAATGATATGCCCAAGGATTCCTGGAATGAGTGCCACATGTCACAACTGAATAGGTGTATGGTGTCATGACCGACAAGTGTGCCACATGTCCATACTAATGACTGCCATGTATCCTCTTAAAATGAAAACTGAGATCTCCTTTAGATCTCTGGGCTACGGGAAATTGAAAACTCAAACTTATTTTTCCTTGAAGAAAAACAACTAGAGTTAAGGATTTGACAAAGTGTGGCCTCTAAAGCTTGAAAACTAAGATCCCTTCATGGCTCCGGACATTGGGGAAATAAAATCTCAAACCTCTCCCTCTTCCATGTGATTTTCCTCAAAGCTATAGATATGGCGACGCACACCCTCTTTAATCAATGAATCTGCTCCTATTTCGGGACTTTGACCCCTCCAACTAGATCGATGACCCTTCTTCTCCCTTCTCGATCAATGATTGAGAGCTACTTTGGGTCTTCTGGTTTTTCCCCCCTTTTATTTCCTCTAGAGATCTAGATCTGGCACCGCGTCTCCATTTGAATTGAATGTCTGAGACTTACTATGGGCCTTCAAGCTTCAGGTGTTTTGAAGGTGAAACGTGAAAAACCCCGCGGAGGAAAAACACCCAAAGCGAAGGATCTACTTCCATGTGCTTTGGCACTTCGGGACTTTGGCCACTTTAAGACTGCAGGCGCTTCGGTCCTTTGAGACTTTGGGAGGCAGTGCCACTAAGATCAACGACTCCCTGCTAATTTTGAGATCAATGGTCCACGATTGCTTCGGGAGTTCGAGCCGCATCTCCTTGAAATTTTTATGCACTTCTCACTTCAAAACTCCTGAAGATCATTTCCCTGAACGCTTGGATCATATTCCACCTATACCCCTCAATATCAAGGACTCATGATTACTTCAGGGTTTTTCCCCAGTGCTATACTTCGCACAACTTTAAGGTTTTGAATGCCGGTGAGCCACTAATATGAACTGCTCTAGGAATCTCCACGACTGAAAGACTAAATTTCATGTTGCTTGTGCTTCAAGCCTAAAATAGATTGTTCTAAAAGTTGTGTTTTGAGCTCAAGGTTGATACATGTGAGATCGGAAGAGCTTCCTCTAGAGATCTAGATCTGGCACCGCGTCTCCATTTGAATTGAATGTCTGAGACTTACTATGGGCCTTCAAGCTTCAGGTGTTTTGAAGGTGAAACGTGAAAAACCCCGCGGAGGAAAAACACCCAAAGCGAAGGATCTACTTCCATGTGCTTTGGCACTTCGGGACTTTGGCCACTTTAAGACTGCAGGCGCTTCGGTCCTTTGAGACTTTGGGAGGCAGTGCCACTAAGATCAACGACTCCCTGCTAATTTTGAGATCAATGGTCCACGATTGCTTCGGGAGTTCGAGCCGCATCTCCTTGAAATTTTTATGCACTTCTCACTTCAAAACTCCTGAAGATCATTTCCCTGAACGCTTGGATCATATTCCACCTATACCCCTCAATATCAAGGACTCATGATTACTTCAGGGTTTTTCCCCAGTGCTATACTTCGCACAACTTTAAGGTTTTGAATGCCGGTGAGCCACTAATATGAACTGCTCTAGGAATCTCCACGACTGAAAGACTAAATTTCATGTTGCTTGTGCTTCAAGCCTAAAATAGATTGTTCTAAAAGTTGTGTTTTGAGCTCAAGGTTGATACATGTGCAAGCAAAGGAATGGATCGCTTCGCGACCCTTAGACAGTCCTATGTGATAACAAGTCCATCAACCAACAATGTCATATACACATAGTAATAATGGAGCCACCTCCACTTCTTACAACCCATATGGACCCCCACAAGGTAACCCATAATATCCCTTCCCAGGTCTACCTCAACCTATTGTAACCCTACATAAAAAACACCATGCATGGGTCAATTTCATCCAACCTTCCCCTATTCAACATGTCCAATATTTTGAACAGTTTAATACATCCAATCCACCTCACCAACCCAACAATAAATGGAAGAAAGGAAAGAATAGGAACTAAGGACAAAGAGAGAATCCCCCTCAACAAAAACCCCAAGTACGGGGAAACCAATGCCAACCCAACCAAAACCCCTAAGGGGTAAATAATAATGGCCAACCATGACAAGGGAGAAATAAAAAACTTTGAATCAATTACCCTTGCATATTATGTGGTGAATATGGTCATTACACTCTCCATTTCCCTCAAATCACTAAAAACAAATGGATAAAGGATGCCATGAATCCTCAACAGCCCCCCAACCCTCAGGGTCCACCTCAGGGACATCCTACTTATATACAACAACAACCACTGAAGGTATTAAAAAAACCTATCCCACATCAAGGAACTCCATTGAATGTAGCATCCTTCTCACCACTGAAGAGGAAATTATCTTACAAACTCACATTATCCAATACAATACATTCCCTGATCCATTAACCAACACTTAGGATGCTCCCTAACCACCAACCAGAAATCCACTAATTATCCCTTGTCCTAATACTAAATCCATCACCCACATGCCTCACTCACCCTTGGATAGGAATGTGCATAACCCTCATGCCTGGGCTGCCCATAGCTGCAATCTTATTGATGATCTCACTCAATCACCCACTTCCATGTCAATTATGGAAGTCCTTCAAACATTTCCTTCCCAACGAAAGACATTACTTTCATAATTAGGGGTAGTAGATCCTCTAGACAGTTGTCTAATCACATTTGACTTAGACAGATCAGACTTGTTATTTCCATCATTAGTCACATTCCATATCCCTGTCTAAATTTGGAATATCACCATCCATCATTGCATCATAGAAGAAAGAGAATCCACTTGCATCATGTCCAAAATAGTATGGAAAAAAATTGGTTCACCTAAGTTAATCCCCTCCACCATCACTCTTTGAGCTTACGATGGCCACCCATGCCAAGCAAAAGGATTTTATCAAAAAATTTCAGTCAATCTAGGGAAAAAAAAATTCTCATTGACATAGAAGGCATTGATGCCCAAATGGATTATAATATCCCTGTCTAAATATGGAATATCACCATCCATCATTGCATCATAGAAGAAAGAGAATCCACTTGCATCATGTCCAAAATAGTATGGAAAAAAATCGATTCACCTAAGTTAATCCCCTCCACCACACTCTTTGAGATTATGATGTCCACCCATGCCAAGCAGAAGGATTGTATCAAAAATTTTCAGTCGATCTAGGGAATTTTTTTTTCTCATTGACATAGAAGTCATTGATGCCCAAATGGATTATAATATCCCCTTTAGATGAAGCTACATGTACGCAATGCAGGTTGTAGCTTCCTCGGTCTTTCATACCATTATCTTCCCTCACAATGAGAAAATTGTCACCATTGATTAGTTGACCCACCATGAACCCAACCAATCAGGATTCAGGACACATTGATAACATCCTACCACTCATCCTCTCGAGCATTGACCTTGTTCCAATGATAGACATAGATACTAGGGATATTTCATGATCCATCTTTTATTGGTACATACCAAGGATTCCCACACCCCAAACCCACCACCACCACTATGTGTGTGGTCATGATCGATGGATTCGAGCTACCAGATACCCCATCCATCGAGAACTCATCAAAATCCACCTCCACTCCTTCTCAACCCACTATGATATTTCCTAATGAACACCTCATATACACTCCTCAGGACAAAAAATTAGAGATTCCACCACCTATGGGTCAAATCCCCATTTTTCAGATAGTCCCACAGGCCATCACCCAAATACCCTTCTTTTATCCTCCCCCAGGAGTAAAAACATATCAAGTTGTTGCTACCCTCACCTTACAAAATATGATCATATCTACCCATGTATGGTATCTAGAACCACCAGCTATGGTACCAAGTTTATCCCTTCCACTGCAACCCAGCGTCCCATTACTAGGATTAGTGGCTCATCCATCTATTGACCCAACTAGTCACATAATTGAAGGAAATATTACTGTTGGGTCTCCGTTTTTCCACCCCTATTACCTTATCTTATCTTCTATCTTGGTCAATTTTACCTCTGGCATATGCATATGTTGTCTATTTCTTCCACAAACCTACCTTGTGACCTTATTCATATGCAAAACAAGGTAACCCATGTTAAGAATATGATTTGTTTGATTTCTTGATTAATCGGGACTAAATGATTGTTGTTTATGCTTCTAATTACTTTGATCACTTTAAGAAGCTTCATGACAAGGCACTATCTCATCTGGTACTCATCTTCGAGATTCACCTGGTACTTCTGTTGGTCTGGTACTACAACATTCCAACTTTGCATTGATCTGGTACCAACTCTATGCCTATCTTGGTACTAATTATGTGCTGATCCGGTACCAAGATCTGTTACTATGCTAGTCCGGTACTAAACCCACTTCTACAGGATTAATGTTTTGAATGAGTACACAAGCAATGGTTCCAAGAAATTAGTTTTTTTGAAGCATCCTTGGTTCGTTTGAATACCATGATAGACTTCATCACTCATGCACTTCGTGTCATGAGGATGAGGTCCATTCCTTGATATACGCTATCTTCACCAATTGTAATATTTTCTAAACATTTGGTGATTATATTCAGACTTTGATTGTAATGGCTGACCTTCTTTAAAAGGGATGTTGTGTAGATGATAGATAATATAGATAATATACATTTTTGTGCTGGGAAATTGAATGTTGAATTATTGGTTCACCTGTTTAATTGAAAGAATACAAATGATAGTTTTTTCAATTCATGGATGTAAGTAGAGTGTTTATTCTATAATTTCTTTAGAGCAACCTTGTTGGTTTGGCAAGGGCCCACCTCCCCAACCAAGGTAAGTCTCCCTGTATATGTTTATGTGTGGACATAAGTTGATTATGTGTGAGAGTGTGCTAGTGGAATAATTGTGTATTGCAAATGATTATGAGTGCATGAACTTTCCTAAGTACAACGTAAGTCTCTAAATAAATACCTTTTGATTTTGGATCAGTGTGAAAGAACAATTATATATTAAGCATAGTAGATGATTCTATTTCTGTTTCTGTAGGGTGATATTTAGTCAATAAAATATAGGTAGATGTTTGGGATTGTTAGATAATAAATTGTTATTTTTCTGAATTTGAAAGTCTTAGTAATTGTGTTGTCCTCAGAAGGTACAAGAACAATTAGACTTCATCTCTCACCCTTTCATGCTTCAATAATGAAGTCTTTCAATAATATTGATTGTCTCCTATATTAAGGAAGTTTTGATTGGAATTGATTAGGTCATGATTGGTTTCTTTCCAAGAGTAAATAGAGTGAAGTGTCAATTGTTATGTGAATTCAATTGCTACAGGAAGAAGGGTCTCAGTTCATGTTTTTATTTCACGAGCCTATAATGAACAAACTTGCTCAAATAAGTGTTTTCTTGAGATTTTAACTATGAGATTTATCTTCTAGTTTGAACTTCTATGAACAATAGTGTTCAAATATTCCAAAAACAAAGTATTGTGTTATTGATTGGTAAGCACTCACTTTTTGTTCACACATCGACGAAAAGAGTGCAAACAGTCTCAGTTCATGTTTTTATTTCACAAGCCTATAATGAACAAACTTGCTCAAATAAGTGTTTTCTTGAGATTTTAACTATGAGATTTATCTTCTAGTTTGAACTTCTATGAAGAATAGTGTTCAAATATTCCAAAAACAAAGTATTGTGTTATTGATTGTTTATTGATTGAGATAGATACAACAGATAGGCTACCTATTTTTGGCACATATATTGTAACATCTCTATTGATTACGAATCCTGGATTGATATATAAATGAGTGCAATATACTAAACACATAATTACACCAACATTTTGGCGTCATTGTCGGGGAGTTATAAACGGTAATAGGTCACGTTTTGATTTTGATTGGTTTGATGAGTTTGGATTGGATTTAAGGACAACTTAAGGGTGGAGAGAAGACGATAATATGAGAATTAAGAACCTACACATCCACTTTGGTGGGGTTTCTCCAAAGTCAGGTTGTCCTCTTACCTTCAGTAGTTAAAATTTTGTGTTTTATTAGTTTTATAATTTCTTCTTTTTATGCATAGAAATAGGGATACTCAAGATCGATTTAATGCCTCCAAAATTTCAGACAATTTAGAAAAATAAAGAACAATCTCCCCCCCCACACACACACTAATTCATCTAATTTTTATGTAGTAACAATTCTTAGAGGATAAATTTCAAAGGAAGAAATTGAAACAACAGCCAAAGGCACCAAATCTAAAGCTATTGTTCAGATTGAAAACATAGTACAACAAGAAAGAATGGAAGCATTGGCGACCCAATCAGAAGGAAGGGTTGGAAAAGAGATAGAGGTAGTGGTAGAATTAGTTGCATTTGCCATTGGGGAAACACACACGGTATTGGAAAAATTGGATATACCAAACAACCCAGTGGTTGAACCATCACTTAGTGGGGAGACATCACCAACACCCTACAACGTGCTATTTGGAGATATGGCAAATGAAGAGGGAAATTTAAACAATGAAACTGAGACATTTGGATTCCCAATATTAGACATTACCAAAGATGTTGCTATGAAGAATATTCCACTATCATCACTACCTCACTTCCATGGTATGTCAATAGAAGATAGTGATTCATTTTTGTTTGAATTTGATATACTATGTAGGAGTTATAATTACACTGATAATACACAAAAACTAAAATTCTTTCCATCCACACTTAAAGAATCAAAATTAAGGTGGTTTATGAGCCTAGGAGAACACACTATCTTATATTGGGATAGAATGAAGGAGACTTTCCTCTATAAATATCAAATCTACTACAGACCTAGGGATGTTAGGAATGACATACTTAAAATGCAACAGTCTGAGGAGGAAAGTTTGGAATATTACCTAGAAAGGTTCCTATATAACTATCAACAGACAAAACAGTTTGTCTTAGACACAACCACAGTGAGGACCAGCTTCCTAAAAGGTATAAGGGATGACTGTATCGAGCTACTAAATCTCATGAGTTCTAGAGATGTGTATCAGAAGCTGTTTGCATACATTGAAGAGTATTGTAAAAGGTACTCTCACAGCCAAGCCAATACAGAAAAAAGTGTAAGGGATTCTATAAACATAATTACTAAACCCACACTAGGAGGTGTTACTAGGACATAATTGGGGAATCTACTAGAAAAC
Source organism: Picea abies (assembly GCA_900067695.1). Lineage (NCBI taxonomy): Eukaryota > Viridiplantae > Streptophyta > Pinopsida > Pinales > Pinaceae > Picea > Picea abies. Next base: position 399 of record CBVK0100138639.1, on the reverse strand, counting down.
TTCCAAAAATACATCCTCAAAACCATTAGCACCCAACTTGATACCATTAAAATCAAAAGAAAACAAGAAGAAGAAAATGTTACTTTAGCAATTTTTTTTCCTCGGTGCTGGAAGGAGAACCCTGAAAAATAATGTCCTATTAATGTTATTGAAATATGTGGCCTCTGTATAGAATATCACCCTACCAATGAGTTCCCTTATTTTTCTGTAAAAAAATCCATTTTCAAGGGAGGGGGAGAACCTCAGGAAACATCATATCCCCCCAAGAGGGCATGGAGATAACAAAATCTTAATATGTTTGTAGATCCTACCACACAATAGTCACAACAACAATGGGTACCTACAATGCCTTACCCTCAATGTTCACCTCAAAAACCACAAATCCAACCTTGGCAACAA
>CBVK0100138633.1:0-15328 GCA_900067695.1 Picea abies | reverse complement strand
ACTAGGTCACTCTAGGGAGGTGATCCCGGTGACCCTAGGGAGAATGAGATGGGGATGGATGGGTATGGAAGTGGAGCTCCTAGAGGTCAAATCTAAATGGAGTGAAATGTGGAAAGAGATGCCTTGTAAACCCAATAAGTATTGCCCCAAAGATGTAATACTTCTCCAGATGATTGTACTTGCCTGAGACACAAGAAAATCCAACTTGCAATGATATATGTTAGTATGGATCAGCAAGTTAAACTTGCTATCCCTAATTTGCAGCAATAGATGACAGTTTATATCAGCAAATAAAGCATCCAAATCAGCATACAAAGATCTAAACTAGTTAAGCAAATGAACATTAAGATTAACAATAAATATGGGCTGAAAAATGGTATTTAAGAGGCAAGAGAAGATGACTGTTATAAACATGTATTTTCTGCAGAAAATTGCAGCCTTATGGTTGTAGCTTTCAGTCACTTATATCAGCACATTACACCATCAAAAGATGCCAATGATTAGCCCAAAAGATGCGCCCTAGTTAGTAGAGTTAGTGAGCAGAATTTAAGAGCTAGTCTAGGGTTAGTTTATGAGTTATAGCTAGTAGTTTATGTAGGTTAGATGCCATAGTAGGGGAAGAGTCCTCTCAAAGTGGCAAACCAAAGCAAGAGATCTTTCAAAAGACAAAAAATCACGTTTCCCAAGGCAATGATATTATATCTCCAATGCAAAAAATAGATGACTAGTGCCTTTACTATTGGGTTAATGGAATCAAATAAATGAAAAATGAACTAGAGAGGGGTGTAAATCCTCTTACTTCCTCAAGCAAACCCTTGCAACATTAATGAACTTTAAGCAATAAATGATGGAGACTAGAGTGGGGGTGTAAATACTCTTACTTCCCACTTAGCTCCTAGCACAACAATCCTTGACTTGAAAAAATGATAGCATAAGAGTAAAAGACCATACCGAAATCAAGAAAGATGCTAAGATAATCCACCATAAAAGCTAGAAAGCATTCCTCCAAGGCTAGCGTCTCACTCCTCCATCAACCATTCACAAGAGATAGCCATAAACAAGTGCACAAGAGACAAATATAGCCAAGTGTAGCGAAAATTTTAGATCAAGTCCTCTCACAAGAGAGAGAGTTATGTCCAAATGAGATATTATGATCTCTGATTTATACAAAATGTCACTAAGGTGACTTGTCCTTAAGTTAAGGGGTAAACCACAAGACTAGGGGTCAACAACCCTATTCTTGCCCCCTTTAACAAAGTAATATTAAACAATTCATTTAAAGTTTCACTTTTGCACAAATAAAACCCGAATTTTACACGGACGTCTCCCCTTTAGGGGAGGTTTTTCCACTTAGAGGAAGTCATTGGTGTCTGAGAAGCATGGGTAGGCCTCCAAAGGCCACACATCAAGCCTCAATTAGGGTTTAATTGTTGTCATTAATGTAAAAACTCGATTTTAATGTAATTTGACCATGTCGGCCTTTTTATGACCTAATTGTAATGAAAGGTCATTGATATTGTATAAATAAGAGATAAAACTCTCATTTTTATTCATCATCACTCATCACACAAGTGGTGTTTCTTGTCTATTTTCATGGTGGAGGATCTTCAACTAGGGTTTGAGCTTGATTATTCTTGGTGAAGTAAGTAGAAAATCTGCATTTCTTTATTGTGAATGAATGCTTATGGTGAATTTACTTGTTTCATATCAAAGATTATGAAATTGCTTGCTTGAAACCCTAGGAGAAAGACATAAATTATTATCCTTCTCTCTATAATTTTACATTTGTTTAAATTTCTCAAAGAGCACCTTATCTATAAGTAGATACTAGAGCCCTACCATTGTAGCACTTTATTAACCCTACTTACATTGCCTATTGCATATTTTATTTTAAATTGTCTAAGGAAAAGAGAAATCGCTAGGGCCTGAGTTTCCTTACTTTCTAGCAATTATCTCTAGGACTTGGATGTTTGAGGCCTTGGGTTACCAACACCTCTCTCAACTTCTCCACCTCCTTTGACTAAGTATTATCATTGCTTTTTCCCTCTAAGAGTCGCTGCTAATATCATTGACTCCATTACCCTAGCAGGTACTAGTCTATTCACTACTATTGATTGATTGATCAAAATGCTTTCAAACTATTTTCTTTGGAACATCCACTAACTCCTACTAACCTTAGATTAGCCTAATTCACTAACTAACTTGCTGTTGTTGCAAAAGATTGCTACAGCCATCTAATAGCAGCAAATTAACCTCAAAAGTGACATATATTGCTAGTTAGACATTGCTAAATCTGCTTGTGACTATCTAATATCAATTTGCCTAGCTAAAGCTACTATTTCTAGTCTTTTCTCAAGCATTTTGAAGCATAATTATTGTGGCTGTTACAAATTTATCATTGCCGTTGTAAACTGTTGTACTGCTGCAATTTTATATCAGCTAGTATATTTTTTAAAAGTTCTTTGTCTTATGAAGCATTAATATCATTTTGGTACTTGGAAAGTGCCCTTTTTCTATTTTGTTGTCTTGTTCTAGGCAGGTACACTATATTATTCATTTGCTTCATGTCTATAAGACATAAAATAACCCTTTGAAATTGAATGACTTGTGAGAGGGAGGGGAGTTTCTTATACTTTGGCCTTAGCCTTCTCAAAACCTCAGGTCACTGGGGACGTCTCCCCTGGGGTACATTGATATACTCGTAAATAGAAAGGGGTTTCCTATTAAGGTGACAATGATAGGTCACTACCTGTTACACCAATCTTGCTTTCACTTGCCTTGGCCTTTGGGAAAGTATAGATTGTGCGATAACATTTTGGCGCCGTTGCCGGGAACACTGAGTCAATATTCCTCAACTACACTTTTTCGGTAAGCCTTTCCCTTAAAACCCTTTATCTTATGTAGCTTACCTGGCGACTCCACTGAGGGTGATTCCCTCTTTTCCATTTGATGATCCCTAGAAGGATTATCTAGCGACTCCACTAATGATTAAGCTGAACATGGCTTCTCAATGGGACCCAGGAAATTTTAAACCCTTGGATATGAGTAAAATTACGGGTTAACCTCGACAAATGCCTCCGAGGTATGAAAAATGGCTCCCTAGATTCACTGGTAGTGATGGGGTTAGAGTTGACAATCACATGGATAATTTTTGAGCTTTCTTTCAACTCCACCCTATCAGTTATGATGCCGAGGATTTAGCAATGAAACTTTTCTCTGCCACTCTTCATGGCAATGCTAGGAAATGGTATGACAATCTCCCTAACACTAGCATCACATCTATGGACCAGTTAGAAGAAACCTTTTTTGAAGAAATGGGGTATTAAATTGGAAGATATCCAAATGTTACTAAAAAGACTCGAGTACATAAAACAAACAGAGAATGAAACTGTCAAGGAATTCCATACTAGGTTTGAGAACTTGCTATATCAGATTCCTAGAAGCCGTTGTCTTGGGAGCAAGTACCTTGTTTATCTCTATACCAATGCACTCTTAGTGCATTTAGGGTTCCTCCTCAATAAAAAGGGGCCAAAAACAATCAATGATGCCTATCACATGGCCATACAAATCGAGGTGAATATCCCTTTGTACAAGAGAAAACACATCTTTTCTCTAGAAACCAAAGTTGATGACCCCAAAGGTACCCCAGATACTCTTAGTCTGGAGAGATTAGTTTACCTTGAGATCTTTGAAAGAAGGGAAGAAGTCATTGACCAACAGGAGGTTGAGGAGAGGGATCCTAATGAGGGTTTCCAATCCCATGAGGAAGAGCAAGAATTTACTCATGCTTACTCATGCTTCTACTAAGTATAATGAAGACATGGTTGAAGAGCGAGAGCCTGAAGATATCAAACACAATGATGAAGTATTGATGTGTGCTCCTCCCTTTGATGAAGCCATCCAAGAGCCTATTCCTCTTGCACAAGAAGAAGAGGATGAGGTTAGTCACTTTCCTTTTCAAGTTTTTGGTGATACCTTATTCTATGATTCAGAGGGGGAAGAAGAAAGGGAATCCTTTGACAAGATAAGTCCTCCTTATTATGAAGTTGAAGATGTAGAGAGAAGTCATGAGGAGGAGACAATGATGCATGCTCTTCCATTTAATGAATTTATCCAAATCCTCGAAGCTCCTGCACAAGGAGAAGTAAACACGATAAGTTATTTCCCTTTCCAAGGTTTTGATGATACTTTATTTTATGATTTGGAAAGTGAAACAGTGTTTTAAGCCCTTGGATGTTTTAAGCCCTTCATGTTATGATAAAGGTGATGACTTTGTTGATAATATTGATGAGTTCATACATGCTGGGAAACGTAAATGGGATGTGATTGGATATGATGGGGATCCTAATTACGACATTGAGGGTCATTTCCAAAAGTTGCCTTTACAACTATCATATGAGGTTACTACTAGTTTTGACATTTGACAACAAGATGTTGATATAGTTACAAAAGTTTTCCAAGCACCCAAGGATGATCCAGTGCAATATTCTCCTGATGATTTTCGGTCATACCTTAAAATTTTTGATGAGTATTCCTTTGAGCTCTTGGATTTAGTCTATTAAGAATATTATCAACCACCATTGTGCTCAGATCTTGATAAAGGTGAGGACATTGCTTGCCCAAAGGACACTTGTAACAAGGTTTTCCAACCTCCATCGATTACTTTGCCTATCTAGATCACTAAGCATGCAGTTGGAAAATATGTCCCTTGTCTTGAGTTTTCTCTGACACAAAGCTTATTTTTAGAATTCAAGGGTAGATTGAATACCTCAAGAAGAAGTTTATTATCTCAGTCTTTCAACCTTCCCTTAAGAAATTGTCAGTCATCCTCTAGGTTCTTGCTAGTCCCTTCCCAGACCTCATAATGTGAAGATGTCCAAGGTAGCCAACCTTCAGACTCTTTGAGTCGGTCTTTTGAACCTTTGATTTTTCACGATCCCTTTCTGAGATGGATTGAGTACTTTCCTAAGAGTGTGACTGGGCATAATTTTGTCCCTCCCTCCTGCCTCGATGAGCTAGACTTTACAATTTCCGATGATACAATACATTTTCTAACTCATGTTATTTTTGTGCTTGACTTATCATTGTTTTGGTTTATGATGAAGCACATAGGCAGGTATTATGAGATATTGCTAGGATGGTTTCATTGGTTATTTGACTACACCTAGCATTCAACCAACATGTAAGTAGAGGTAAGTTAGGCATTTGCATCCATTGTATATACCGTCTACATATCATGCTAGTATAGTGTAGCTTCATTTTGTATTCTTTCATTATGTATATATGCATGCTTACTTTTATTCCCCTATATCATATATGAGCGAGGGGTGATATCACCACCCTGATGATTACTGATACATTTGTTGCGATCCAGCAGATACAGGTCATGCCAGAGATGATGAGGTTCTCATGCGCTCTACGATGAGCACATGTCCTCGAGTTGGAGCCAGATGTTATCCCCTATCCTAGGGATAATTAAGGAGATCATATCTCGAGGCCCACAAGTCCTAGATATGGAGTGTCGAGAGCCAGATGACTTGAGCATGACCCTGGAGGGCCCATCTTTTCTTAAGTGCAGCCCACCTATTAGCAAAAGCAACGTCCATCCCACCAACCTGGTTCTGAAGTAGCAGTAAGTCTTGCTCCATGAGGTAATGAGTCCGGGTATCATGGTATGCGTCACTTTGATTTTTGAAGCACTTGAATATGTTGCACTGAATTCTCCTTCATTTCATAACGTTTGCTTGGAAATTATGCTCTTTAACTTGTTCATACCTGGGAGGGTGACATAATGTCCTAGTAAGTTGATTCCCCTTTAGGATGAGTTTCCACTGGGTGGGTCTGTGAAAGGTCATCGCCCATTCCCTCTGTACTTACCACTTTCCATCATTATTCCTCTCATCTTCCCCCACCTTGGTTCGGGCATTGGTTTTGCCACGCTAGGAAGGGTTGTAGTTTGCCTTGTGGGAACAAGGGGCTAAAGGTCCAGGGGGTAAAAGTAAATGGCAAGAGTTAAAAGCCAAAATGAAACCTTTGAGATGCTTCGCCTAGGGATTCCTAAGAAAGCAATAAAAGGCTTCTCAGTAAGAAAAGGGGACCCATAAAATAAATCAAAACTCAAGGTACTAGTTGGTGGATGGGAGGTCTCATCATGAGCTGACCTATTAGGTCCATGGGCATGTAGCGGTATGACACTACCATCTATCTGGTCACCAAACCAGGGTAGTGGCTCTTGGTTGGCTCTTGGTGGCATAGCCAAGAGAAAGGGGGTCTCATCACGAGCCAACCTTCTCATTTTCGTGAAATGCTTGTGGGTAACGCTGTCACCTCTGGTCACCATTCCAGGATAGTGCCCCCCAACTTTTCCCTTGAAAAGAAAAGAGACCAAAAACAATAAGACTAAGAATGAAGGGCATTGAATGGGCTAGGAAACAATGACATCCATGATAAGGTGCAGCTTGCCCCCTACAGAGGCGCCCACATGCAAGACCTACATTTCCTTGTTATCACTGCACCCTCTGCCCAAACATTTCCCCTACGCCACATCACACACACTTACATGACCTTAGATTGGTTCTCAACAGGGAAACACCCCAAACTTAAGGAGGATTAGCCCAATAGGACATACTGAGACCTTCTCCAAACCTGACTTGTTAAACTGCATAACGTCTTTGAGCATTTGTTTGGGTAAAGGGGGGTTTGATGCACATGTTTGGGTAGTTTGATTATTATATGTGATTGACATTGCTATGATCCCTGTGACTTATGAGCCCATGGAGGGCGTACTTGTGGCTGCTGCAGGACTTTGCCCGGTGGACAGGTACATCTTGGGGAATGATTAGGTCAGACCTCCATGGGGCTGAAAGCCCAACAGATGGATGTTGTGACCCCACTAGGGGGAAAGAGAAACCAGAGGCTGGCACCAGGAAGAAGGAAGGACGTTGCACCATCGAACACTCCGACAGACCTAGACCCAGGTGGGTTTTTCCTTTCCTCTAGGATGTTGACCCTTGAGAGCCCCAACGTCATCATTTTGACCCTAGACGTCATCCAATTAGGGTTTGCATTTATGAGGGCAGTTTGGTGCTAGTTGGCACGTGTGGCAGCATTTGGGGCCTTTGGAGGCCAAATGTTTTGCATTTGAGGCCTAGCGTTCCACCTTGGGGGCCTAACGTCACCCTAGAAGGGCATGACATCACCCTTGAAGATGAAATTAGGGTTTAATTGTTGTCATATATGTAAAAACTGGATTTTAATGTAATTTGGCCATGTCAATGTTTTTATGAATTAATTGTAATTAAAGGTCATTGATATTGTATAAATGAGAGATAAAACTCTCATTTTTATTCATCATCACTCATCACACAAGTGGTGAAGTCTGAAATTTGCGCCCTCTTTTAGGGTTATTGGCTGAAATTTTAGGCGCACTTCTTGGAGGAGGCTATTTTTGGTGTTTCTTGGCTATTTTCATGGTGGAGGATCTTCAACTAGGGTTTGAGCTTGATTATTCTTGGTGAAGTAAGTAGAAAATCTGCATTTATTTATCGTGAATGAATGCTTATGGTGAATTTACTTGTTTCATAGCAAAGATTATGAAATTGCTTGCTTGAAACCCTAGGAGAAAGACATAAGTTATTATCTTTTTCTCTATAATTTTACACTTGTTTAAATTTCTCAAAGAGCACCTTATCTATAAGTAGATACTAGAGCCCTACCATTGTAGCACTCTAGTAAACCTACTTACATTGCCTATTTCATATTTTATTTCAAATTGTCTAAGGAAAAGAGTAATCGCTAGGGCCTAAGTTTCCTTACTTTCTAGCAATTATCTCTAGGACTTGGATGTTTGAGGCCTTGGGTTACCAACACCTCTCTCATCTTCTCCACCTCCTTTGACTAAGTATTATCATTGCTATTTCCCTCTAAGAGTTGTTGCTGCTATCATTGACTCCATTACCCTAGAAGGCACTAGTCTATTCACTACTATTGATTGATTGATCAAACTACTTTCAAACTAATTTTTTTGGAACATCCACTAACTTCTACTAACCTTAGATTAGCCTAATTCACTAACTAACTTGCTGCCGTTGCAAAAGATTGCTACAGCCATCTAACAACAACAAATAAACCTCAAAAGTGACATATATTGCTAGCTAGACATTGCTAAATCTGCTTGTGACTATCTATTATCAATTTGCCTAGTTAAAGCTACTATTTCTAGTCTTTCCTCAAGCATTTTGAAGCATAATTATTGTGGCTGTTACAAATTTATCATTGTCGTTGTAAACTGTTGTACTGCTGCAATTTTATATCAGCTAGTATATTTTTTAAGAGTTCTTTGTCTTATGAAGCATTAATATCATTTTGGTACTTGGAAAGTGCCCTTTTTCTATTTTGTTGTCTTGTTCTGGGTAGGTAGACTATATTATTCATTTGCTTCATCTCTATAAGACATAAAAGATCTCTTTGAAATTGAGTTACTTGCGAGAGGGAGGGGACTTTCTTATATTTTGGCCTTAGCCTTCTCAAAACCTCAGGTCACTGGGGACGTCTCCCCCGTGGTACATTGATATACTCCTAAATAGAAAGGGGTTTCCTATTAAGGTGACAATGATAGGTCACTCCTTGTTATGCCAATCCTGCTTTCACTTTCCTTGGCTTTTGGGCTAGTACAAATTGTGCGATAATAGGTCTTGCAAAGACAAATGAGCACGCTCTCCAAGGATCTCAAGTCATAACATCATGATAAGTGAATCCAATCGATAAATGAGCCACCTAAGCATGTGCATCAAAGATCACTATATCAAACAATTAATTGCTCAAGGACACTATGCGACTTGTCAAGCTTGAATATGGGAGGGTTGACGAGGTGTCCTATTGGGTAGATTTTTCCCTAGGTCAAGGAGAGTTTCCAAGAGATGCCTCTCTAAGCCATGTAAAGTGGATGAAGTGGTTGGGGTCAAGACTCAATGGGCATAGGGCTCATGACATACAAGGGGTCGAAGTGTCTCATTCATGGGTGTCTTTGTAGAGGGTGTGTGGTACCTTCATTCGCAATGTACTTTTTCTAAGCCCATTAATTGCCATTCTTTCATAATTTTAAGGAGAGGTTGAAGGTCACGGCCTCCCAGAATCCGTATGGTAGGGCCCAAAATTTCCTATACCTTCCTCCTTGATTTCTCCGCTGCAAAATTGTCTTGAAGTTCGTGCCACCTTCAACAACCTTGTCTCTGTTTCAATGCGACTTCTCTCTCTCTCTCTCATATTTCTCCAAAACTCATGAAGAATATAAAAAATGAGGGGTGCCTCTTTCCCTAATTCGACTCAAGGAGGGAATGTGAAGAGTCTCATGATTCAAGGGCTGAGATTAGATCTTCGGCCTCTTAGATCAATGGTGGTGATTTAATGACTCTTGAGTCACCCACTTCACAAACATTACAAACGTCAGTTTTAATTTCATCTCTCATAAAATTAATGCACTAGGGACCACATTGGACACTTTCTCACCCCTAGGCGCCTAAGTAGTGAGAAACACTTGTCCTTGGTACTTTTTAATTAATTTAACAAGTCAAGAGTGCATTATACTAAGCAAAAACAAAAAATTCTTCAAATGTAGCTTTCTTGGGCAGGGTCTCCAACCTGGCTCCATATGGGGACATGCACTTTCTTGAGAGTGTATGAGAACCTTAGATCTTGGCATTCTTGCTATATCCTATTACAAGAAGGAGATAAGACATGTGGTGGGATAGGTCAAGACTCTCACCTCGAAACCACACTTACAGTCTGTTGCTGTCCTTATACACACTTGCAGACGTGAGTTAAGTCTGACTCACTTAGTGTGTCCTTGGAGGCACAATGCCTAGGCTCATAGCCCACGCTGTCACTTTGATCGGAACCTCTTCCGTCTAGGCTTACTCCTAGGGAAGCCAAAGGGGGTAGACCTTAGTTACTAGATGTGTTAGAGTTAGGTTCTAGGAGTTAATTTTAATTTGTTAAGGTTAGAGGGGATTCTAATCCTAAGATGCTAAGGCAACAATACAATGATGCAAGGGTTAACATGAAAAGCAAGCCTTTTCCCTAGGTCCACTAAGACTAGTGCCTAAAGATTGGGCAAGGGGTCAACTATGTTAAGGGGTTGTTCATTACAAAGATTTACAAGTTATTTACAAAAGAATAAATCCAATTATAGAATATCATATACAATTACTTACAAGATTTACAATTTAAAGAATGATAGATTACAACAACAAGCTAACCGATTATCTTTTTGTGTTCGTGCAGGATATCAAAGGATTAAAGCATCATATCAACAATTCATCACAATTATGAGATCATCATAATACATCATCATGAGCAATATCAACAACAATTTAAGAAGGCTTAGCACAAATGTTGTTAAAATTATCAAAGATGACCCACACTCTTGATTATTAAACCCCCCAAGTATTTTATTAGGTTTGGTCTAGGGTTTAATTATTAGGCTTCCTCAAGATTTATCAAATTTTATTAAAGCTTTCACCAAAGCCTCCTCCTCCTATTGCCAAATAATTGCTGGATGCTCAAGATAGTATGGCAACGAGGCCAACCCTAGCATAACCAGTCAGCCCAAAACAAGAGTACTTCCCGGAGAGGATACACACCTTTTGCGCCATGAGACAACCCCCTGCCACTACCCTCTGTTGTTTTCCTCAAGCCCCGTTTAGATGGTGAAGATGGTGGTCTAAGGTACCCTAAAGTAGTCTATTAAGTTGTTATATAAATTAGGTAGACTTTTAGGAGTATTTTAGAGTGTTTTAAGGATTTTATGACACTTTTTAATGGTGATTTAATGACTTGGCCGAAACTCACTTTGGCCTTAAAGTGTGTTGCTTAAGCTTATAAATTTAAAGGCATTAACACATATATGCTATGTGAACGCAAGTCATTAGATGCACAATTAGATAGCTTGCAAAAGAATAACAAATGAGGGCAAGGACAACTTGCCAAGCAATGAATTAACCACACTTACACCACGTATGAGAGCATTAAGTGCGTAAAGAAAGAGAGATGTGTTGCTTACTTAACCACTTAGAAACAAATTATTTTAAGCATATGGCCAATAACATCAATGATCTATGCAATGAAGAAATAAACCATCAAATCTAGAGCATTTAAACATTTAAGATTTAAGATCTAAGCATGAGTGTAAAGATAAGTACTTGAAAGAACTAAGCATGCACGAGATCTAACTTTAGTTGATTAAGAGGCCCAATAGGCTTATACTAGGTAGTTATTAGGTGTGTGATTTAGATCTAGAACATGTACATCAAAACATTAAGCACTTAGATCAATATCACATTAGATATTAGCCTTACCTATTGGGATTTTCCTCTCCCAACAAAGGTAAGTGATTAGTTATCTTGTTTAAGTTAGATAACAATGATGTAGATAGAAGCGAGCAACAACAAATGGAAGCAAGAAGATAAAGAAGGAACAAGAAAGCAAACAAGCAAGCTAAGCAATCAAACTACCCCACGTCCTACCTCAAAGAAGGATAAAAAATGGAAAGAAAAGCAAGATCTAACCCACGTCCTACCTACCCAAAAGCTCACAAGTGGGAGGAGGCCGTACCACTTTTCCTCCTACACTATGAGCCACTAACAAACAAGTAAAAGGAGGAAAAACGTATAAAAATGCTAGAAAATGAAAGGGGGGGTTGAGAGATAGCTACCAAACCCCTTGGAGGGCCCTTTAGTGTTGTGTGGATGTCTTTGGGGCAGCCAAGACTCCTCTCAACCAGATCTGATACTTGCAAAACCAGCAAGGTTTCCCTTGCTAGGAAAGCTACACACAACCAAAAAAAGTGAAAGGAGACCCTTGCTTTTGAGGGCAAAAGTTTCCCGCAAGAAAAAGTGATAAAATGTGTATAGAAATGACCTATCTAACTAAGCTATGCTAGCTGAAATGTATGAGAGTGAACAACAATATAGATGAAGAGTAAAGTTGAGAAAGAGATGGAGTTCGAGTATGGCTCAAAGGATCTTTCGTAATCGAGGTGTTCCCAATGATGTCTTGAAGCTAAACCTGCAAAGATCTTGAAAAGTGATAGCATATGATAGACAATATGTTGCATGCATTAACAAGATGACATTTCTATCCTATTAAGCATTCAAGATATATAGATCTACAAGCATGTGCATTACTAGATCTACCCAAATAACATTTTACCTTAGGATCCAAAAATGCAATCACCAAACAAAATATTTAGAATAAGATTACCTCATGTGTATGGCAAGAAAAAGCATGTGCATAACTCTTCCAATAGTCCTCCAAATTTTTCTCTTTATTACTCAAGAAAATAGATCTTGGAGAGTACTTACTCCAAAACCCTAAGAGCAAGAATTGAAAAAATGGAATGATAGAGAGAGAGAGAGTGGAAAATCAAGTAGCATAACAATAGCTCAAGATATGGTGTGTTGGGAGTGAGGAAGGAGATCTATTTATACTTGGAGAGGCAAACCTACCTCTCTTGGATCAATGCCAAGTGTCCACCACCAAGCAAATGAGTAGATCTCAAGGCTAGGGCGCAACATCTAGGGTTTGAAAGCTAGATCTAGGGTGTAGAAAAATGTAGGAGGTGTTGGGATCAAGCAAAGAGGTGTGGAAGGCCTTGGGATTGATGCCAAGGAAGGTGAGAGGTCTCAAATAATTTTTAAAAAATCATTTGTGGAGTTTCTAGATGGAGGGGGGCGTAACTCCTCTTGGAGGGCGCAAAAAAAGGGTGAAAATGAAGGAATGGAGGGGGATTAATGAGAAAAAAGGAGTGGGATCACTCTAGGAGGTGATGTGGGGGTTAAAGGGAGTCATAACTCATGAGAGGGGGCCCCATTTAAGTCACAACATCCACCACCAAGAAAAAAAACGTCAATCCCCCTAGGGGGACGTGACTTTTGAGTGTAGAAGGTGGCTAAGGGGTTAGAATAGGTTGGAAAAGGTTGGGAGGGTCATGTTATGCTTAGGGAGTCTCTCTCTAACCTTTATTCCATCATTTCACATCCTTAAACTCATTATTACAAATTTACATTTTTGCCATGTTTGGACTTTAGCAATTAAAATTGCTGTTTTAGACTGACTGACACTCCGGGTGGACTAACCCATGGCCAAAGTTGTTCGACTGAGCTGAAACTTGGTCCATGGATGTAGGGGGTGCTATTCCATTTCTTTTGAGCACAAATACCCCTATCAAAAGTCCAAGGACCTAGTTTTTACAATTATTGCTAAAAAATAATTAATTAATTAAATAATTAAACCTCCAAACTTAGGGAAATTTAATTAAAAATTAATTAATTAAAAAAAACTAATCTAGACTCGACGGAATTCTGTGAAATTTTCTAAGATGTCTTGCATGGTCATTTACAATGATTCCCTATAATAATTACCAAAACATAAGCCCACTAGAACGCCGTTCACCACTTTGGAGGAATTATTGCAAGTGTGAGGGAAAAACTCTAGGGAAATCAGTAAGGCTGAAAAGCCCAACTGATAACCTAAGGATAAAAAACCCTTGGTGAAAGGGAACTCTCCTAGTGAACCGATCCCAAGGTAACTGACCTAGACATGACTCATGCAGACCTATTACATTATTAACCCACACAAGGGTGCGGAAATTTCAATTACAAAAAGAAGTGCTGGGGCCAAACATGCCCTGTAGAACCAAAAGTCTTTGACAAATTTGCATTTGATGATGCATCTCTTCAAGGCACATGAGTTGACCACCTGTGCTAAATGGGCGGTCAACACAGTCTATTACAACAAAATCTAGCATCCACAAAAGTGTAAAGTCCCAATCACGAAAGTGTTAGTCTTGTGCAACTTAGGAAGGCTACTCACTTTCACCTCAGTAGCTCTTCTTCTATCTTTAGGCTGGCCCTCTTCCAATTCAAAGGGGGTAACCCTAAGTAAGATTGCTAAGGCTTTGGAGGGGGGGGCCCTAGGTGATATAGGAAGAGTAAGCCTTAAAAAAATGTATGGTTGTTGTAGTATATGAAATGAGATGGAAAGATAAATGGGATAAGGACTAGATAGGAAAATGAAGGACAAGAACAAGGAAAGAAAGGAGATGAAAGGAAACAAGTGCTTATCAATCATGGGCCAATGGAATCATAAAGTACTACACAATGGTAGGATTTGATTTGTCACATTCATGACTACTTCAATGAAGGCCTATGGTGATGAAAGGGTTGTTTTCCACGCCCAACCACCTAATGGTGAAGATCTATTTGATACATTCACCTTTTTAGTTATATGAACTCAAGGAAAAGGAACTGATGTTTGTTACATTTACCCTTAGAGTGCTCGCTGGAAATTTACATGGAAATGAATCTTGGAGGGCCCTAGAAGGTACCACTCGTGAACAAAATATAAAAGTGCTGTATTATTTTTAAATTATTCTTCCAAATCTGCGTGTAGTTTATTAGAAGAATGGCAATAAACAGAATGAAAACAGCAAGTAAATCAAGAGGGAGAAACCTCTTCACATTGATTTACTCCTGAAAAAAATACTTAGAGTTTTATATTAATTTGAAAAACAATAAAATTTCTATATACTCTCACAACAATGAAAGCATTAAACCTTACACCAAAATAGAAAGCTATACCTCATGTCTTCATTAGTCATCAATATTGATAGTACAAAGGAGCTCCATCAAGCTTCAACTCCTAAGCTCCAATACTTCATCACTTCTCTAACTCCTGATTCCCAACTAACCAATCACCAATGAAATGGAGGCGACTCCTTTACATAGAGTGAGCTAGGTCTCTCTTACAATAGAATACATTATTTTCCTAACTAAGTCCATGACAAGTCCAACAATAATTAAATATTGGAGTTAGTTAGATCCTCACCCATCAATGTTGACTTGTCAACTATGATCACTAGTTTCTCCTCTCTCCAGTGGAGGTCGTCCATCTAAAAAAAAGTGAGGTATTGTGCAAGATATAGCTCCAGGGTGCACCACTAAAAATGTTCATGAATGAGTAAAATATTACAATAATTCTCCTAGTAGAGCACTCCACAACCACCTCCATGGGAGGAATCAAACAAACAATATAATAAAGGAGTGGTTATAACGTCCAACAAGATAAATTGAAGGAGATATGGGCAAATTAGGGTTTTGACCATGCTATGACTTCAACAATAAATAAAATATCTCTTCCACATGTGCGCCCATCAAGATGAAGCTCCAAGAATAGTAAGAAGAACAAGTAAATGCATGCATTGGGACACTTGTCCTCCTCATGTGCCTCATGCCCCTCCATAACAACCTCCAATAAAATTATATATATATAT
>CBVK0100138632.1:0-12573 GCA_900067695.1 Picea abies | reverse complement strand
AGAGGTGAGGGTGCTCTCCAAGATAGCTGAAATAATGCCAAGTGTAGTTGAAATATCCATGCGATAACGATGAGAGAGCACCTAAGAGAGGTGTGTCCTGTTACCACTTTATCCTGCATCATTTGTGCAAAGTCTTCACTAGGTGACTACACAAGAAGAACTTGGAAGAGTTACCACTGTTACCTCGGTACTGTCTTCCCTCTCTTTGGAATGACCTATGATCACCTCTAAGGGGGCTTCCCTATATTCTTTCTTCTCCTACGACTTATAATGTATAGATGTTAAGTGATGAAAAAATTAATTTTTATCTGTTTGTGAATTTATGTATAAGAAGTGGGATGATACTCCGTTTTAGGAGGGCTGGAAATTGTCATGAAAAGAGAAGACAGTAATCTGTGTTTATTAGGCTGTTTGAGAGACAATCTTTTATCAACAAATAAAGCCACTTGTCTAGGTATATTAGCAGTGATAAAAAAGAGTTGGCTTTAGGCTAACTTTCATTTCAAACTTCAGGTCCAATAAACAAGGTTCCCTGTAACGTACAGCTGTGTGTATTTTCAGACTTATTAAGCAGAGTATGAAGTGTTTTAATGACAGTCTTTTCCAGACTTTATGATCAGTATGATGACAGAGTATCATGGCTGTAATACAGATTTGAAATCAGTTGTAAATACCCCCCTCTAAGCTTCATAGGAATGATCTCTCACAGATCTGGTTGCAGTCAGAATGAAGTGGTTTTTTCAGTATGAACAAGTCACAAACAGCCAGGTCTGAAGTGTGTGCTACAGCTGGTAAATAATGGACTGTTACAAGGGTGTTTCCAGCATGAAGTATACAGTTTACAATGTATAAAGATATTGTGTAGCAACAAATTTATGTAACAGATTTATGTAAGAGGAACTAAGCTAGCCTCAGATTTGCACTATGAAATGAAACCAGGCTTAGAAAGAACAGATCTGAAGTATAGATATCAAATGCGAGTTCCAGATCTGTATACCAATCAAATAATGAGTCCAAATATAAATTTTTTTGGTGGTTGCAAAGGTGATATCAGTGCCTATTAGATTCCTTGGGCTTGTGGGGTTTAATGATGACAAATAAGAGAGTTCTTTCAAATGATAAACCACAAACCGTAGGTCTGAACCAATGAATTTCTTTGCTTCCTTAACATACATTGATACACAATTTCTAATGGAAAATACAAGATTAGAGGAGTTATATTACCCATAGTAGCCATTCCAACATTCCCATTACCATAAGTACGCAAGAACTTGTAGAAGAGTCCTCAATTATAGCGCTTCATTCAACAATCCACAAGATTCCAAAGCAAGTAGAACAATAATACCATAAGTTTACCCCTTATCCCATCAACATGTGTGCACACGGAGATCACCCTCTAAAACCATAGTACCAATGCTAGTCAATAAAGCGTAAATACATCTCAATATGCCTGAAACCATATGAAAGTGATGTTGTCGATCAAATAGTAGAAGGTGTGAATGTGACATACACCCTACTAACCACTAAAACACATAACCATCATCATGAAACTAAGTCCACTGAAATATGGCATCAGTATGCTAGGGACATGCAACAATCACTTTGCACTAGACACCTTTCTATAAACATCACAACACCCACCGTTGAGTAGTGGTCAGTTCCTGGAGAACCATAAGGGTAATGCTAGGAAAAGTGTGTGCTTCCATAATATGTCTCTCATTAACATCCATCAACCCTCTGGAACACCTGTAAATATCTGTCTCCCATAGCAAAATGTTCAAAATCATGTTCATGTATCAAACTGTGGAAGCTCTGCATCATCAAAATATATCTGGAATGTGTAATTGGAATATGCTGTCTAATCCTCATACATCATGAGGGGTAACAAAACCAATTGTTCTTTATGGTTCTGGGGTTTAGGGATCTATTTTGCTTCAGGCCAATTGAGCTAGGACAGAGAGCCCAGAGCTTTGTTCTACATTGCATAATTTGTTGCCCATGGACTGTTCCTTAGTCCATTGTTTAGGTGGAGTTTGAGGCCTATCCTTGTGCCTTGAGGTCATCTTTCTATTTGTTTCCTTACTCCATAGATTGCAAATTTTAGGAGTTTCTGCTCGTGGTAGAGATCAATACCCTTTCCTTTCTCTTTGTTCTTTTGAGACTGTTGCTTCTGCAGGCCTCCCTGGATGGGCGTGTTGTTGTTTCTTAGAGGCTTCCTGTTTACATAAGTTGTTGGCCATTTCTCCTGTTTACATAAGTTCTGGGCCATTTCTCTTGATTGACTTCCCCCTTTTAGGTACTCCTCACATGCTCCGAGGCACCTTCAACTGTCTAAATGGTGATCAAAGAGGATATTTATATATAGTGCATCTAGGTCGTTTGGATCACTGCCTCTGAGGTTCTGGGCCCGAAGATGAACTTTTATTTTGAGCATGTTATGCAGTTGAGAGATGGCCTTATTGTTAAGCCCTAAGTCACCAGGTTCATTGGATTTGAAGGTTAAAGTTTGAATTGAGGTGAATCTTAAAGCCCTAGGTAAAAGTCACCAAACTTTTATAAAAATTCAACATTGTCTTCAATGCGAACAGAGGAGCTCCATTCATTGCAAGTATGAAATGGATGAGAGACGACACATGAATGTATTAGGAGGATGGATGGAGATGTTTTGAATCCTGCAGGAGCTTGCTCTACCAGAGATTGTTGCCCTATGTCGATATGCCACCAATGAATCTGTGTAATGCTCTAATGTGTCTGCACTGTGCAGGTTATAGATGGAAGGAGGGTTGCCGTGAATTGTGAGCCAAAGAGGGATGGCGCAGATGAATGCCAATTGACAAATCATGAATGATCGAAAATTTGAAGGATTTGAACCTGAAATGAACATGAATAATAAAAATTCAGTTCTGTTTTTTATCTTATTTTTATTTTTTTATATATAAAATTTTAAATGTGTACCTCTGATGTTCCTCCCTCCCCTGTTTCAAAAAGTGCCGGCAACTTAGATTTTCTTTGTTTTTATCTCTTTGTATTCTGTTTCTTATATATGAATATAACATGACTTTTTTATAATTATTTTTGGATTATGTATTTTCTTTTTAATATAAACGAATTATTTTTAAATTTTAAACATACGTAAAACTACAATCGGTCAATCTTTTTAAACATATGTAAAATTACAATCATTTTTTTTTTAATTATTTTTTCCGATGGAAGACACATCCTGGAAAACCCTCTAGGTACTTCCCCTCATTTTGAGGATGGTATAGGAGGTAAACTAGCCGGTTGCAGTTTTGTCACCTGGCGGGGACATTGAGTGAGGCCCAATATTATCTACAGCGGCTGGCAGCCCAGGGACTTGACCCCAAGACCTCCTGTTTGTAATTCACAGCTCTCAACCACTCAAACTAACCCACCGGGCTAATAAAATTACAATCAGTTTTGATTGCTCAGATTGTTTTTTAGGTTATGAATGTAAGCATAGTATAATCCTAGTGGAAAACCTCGGCATCGGCAAAAACTCGGCAAGGGTCCTGAAAACATCGCCTCGGAAAAACTCGGCAAAAAAATCGGAAAACCTCAGCAAACATTAAAAAATACATAATTTATTCATTTTTTTTCAAAATTTTAAACATTTTTCAATATATAAGGCAACAACAACATAATATAAACAGATAGGCACATAAATATGGAGAAAGAACTGATATATATTATATAGTGGATGCCAAACAAAAACCGATACATCAAAGTCATTACTGAAAGTCTGAAACCAATACAAAATGACATCAATGATCACATATATAAATGTATATGTTCCAAAAATAGCAACTAGCTATATGGTATCAAATTATCAATCCCCTCTCCTCCTTTTACGGGAAAAAATCAGGGGCTGTTTGCCAGGCCTTGAACTAGAGGCAGAAGGTCCTGGTCGGACATCATTGCTGGATGGAGGACTAAGGTTTAACAAAGATAGTACCTAGGCTCATTCATATGTTAGATACCTTAGAGAATCCTGTTCAATCGATTAAAAGCATATAAAGAGAAAACATAATTCAAATGACAAAGGGGTATAACTGAATCAAGTAATTGTATCAAAGGAACTTAAGGGAAACTTGGACACATATGTAGACAATTTCTCAAACAATCATCTTAAATATTAAGGCATAAGTATCCACCATCAGACAAGCAAAGCATTCTCTTTCTCTCATAACCAACTAGGCTATCAGAACGAAAAGAATAAAAGAAATAAAATGGAATATTTAAAACCGGTTCTACTAGGAAGGCATTATTGTCTTTTTAGGAAGATGAAGCCAGAAGGAATAAGAAAATGGGAACAATGAAGGTATACAAACTGACAATGAGCATCAGCTATGAGCAATTTTGAAATGTAAAGAAATATGGAAAGGCAAGCAGGATGGCAAAAGAATCTGATCATCAGAAAGCATGTAAGTTTATTTCATCACTTGCTACATTCAAATTAAAATGAATCCTCTCTCAGGTTCTGCACATAGAGACAAGGGTATGCACAATTTAGATGAAGCTAGTAGGCAAATCCATGGCTTAAGATGATGGAAATAGGTTAGATTTTAGGAAGTGCAGTTTTGTAAGACCTATTGAAGCTTAAGGAAAGAAAAGTACCCATTCCCCTCTTATTGAAGGATCACAATCTTTAGTATAGGCATAGTCGAAAAGTACCCACTCCCCTTGCTGCTCCACACAAAAAAAAAACAATGATAAAAAAAAAACCGAATCGGGCTTTTTATCCAGTGGCCTGGGCGACTTTGGCGAATTTTTCCGAGTTTTTGAAAAAATCGGCCCGCTGAAAAATTCGCGATTTCCCTGATTTTTTCTGATTACTCGGCGATTTTTTCTACTAGGAGTATAATTACAATTGGTTCTGAAAAATTCTCTCAAAATTCACACCACAAAAATCTTAAAACAGTTATCTTTTTTTGGGTTATGAATGGAAGCATAGTAGATTTTATTTTCTTCTGTAAATGTTGGTTGCAATTTAACTTGTTCTCTTTTATATTAGCTGCCTTTCTACACCTTTTACATCTCAAAAGCCAAAATATTGTGCTGTTGTAAGATTTTCCTCTCTATTTGGACAGTCAGCGAGTTCTTGGTTTCATAAATCAATATTGGATTCTGATGTTGTTCCAAAGCTATATGTTATATCATTTTTTATGTAAGTTATTTTGATCGGGAAGATTGGTAGCATGTTAGTAGGGATAATATAAGAATCATAATGTTTTCATGTCATATTGGTAAAGGCTGCTTTGCCTTTTGTTTTGAACAGAGTTGGTGTTGATTATGCATTCACTTGGCAAACTTTAGGATTTGAGTTAACTGGAAACAATTAGGGATTTGCTAATGTCATTTTGGCAATTTTTTTTTTAAAATGCAGCCCAATGTGGCATTCACAATTAATATTCCTAGACAGAGAACTAAGTATGCTAGTTTGCCTTTGGAACAGGAGTCAAAGTAGAAGGTATTTTGCGGCAGTCTGCAGATGTTGATGAAGTTGATCGTCGAGTTCGTGAATATGAGCAAGGTAGGCCCATCAAATGCTCTTTTATTGTTTAACATCAGACAATGTCTAAAGCAGTGCACTGAGTTATTAGATTGTATTTAGTAACTTTATACAAGCCATGCTTTCCTTGCCTCTTTTAAATGCATATTTCTTCCTGTTCTTTGCTTAATTCCTTTTCCAGTTTGAGTCCTATGATTGACATTCTGGCGACTTTTCAGGAAGGAATCAATTTTCAACAGATGAAGATGCACATGTTGTGGGTGACTGTATCAAGGTTGGAACATACCTCTTTTAAGATGGAAGAATGTTGTTAAGGAAATTTTGTGTTATATTGCTTTGCGGCTAATTGTCATATCATGATCTTTATGGATTGGAGTGTTGGATTATATGGTTTGGAGGGTTTACTGTTATCTTCTGTCTGAAGTTTACGGTAATTGCTTTGCCTGTTTTGCAGCATGTGCTGAGGGAGCTACCGTCCTCACCAGTTCCAGCCCCATGTTGTACTGCACTTTTAGAAGCACATAGTAAGGCAATGTTAGAGATATCTTTCCATAATTTTTAATTTTTTTTTTTAATCTGTGACTATACCGCAATGCTTTGCTCTAGTAAGTGGGCTATTTTGTTCTCCTTTTCCTGTAATTTGTTTTATGTCCTTTGCTTCTTTGACTGGAGTCTTCTTCGTAATAGTATTTGGGTACATTACTTTATTGAGTTATGCTCTAGTTTGCATTACATAAGTGCTAGTTCCCCCAAAGTTCACTTGCTTAATTCAGACAATTGTCATTGTTGTTGTCAGTGGTCACCCGGGTGCACACCACTGACAAATCAATGCATTCATTGGTTCTGGTTCCTTGTAGACCTTACTATAATGTCCCATCATAACAAAATGTTTGCACCGTCCACAATCATGCTTGCAGGTCATTGTTTGGTTGGAATTGCCGCATCGTTTGTTGTTGTTTATTTTCATTTAATATTATTGGGATTATATTTCTTAGTACCTGATAATTCCCCTCTTCCACAATCGTGACTTTCTTCTCCTGTTTCAAGCATTATATCGTATCATTATCAACCTTGTTGCATATATTTGAAAATTGTTTATCTGGACAATCTGTTTATGGGCATCGTTTATGTTTACAACTTGTGAACTGCACACATATTCTTTCATTATTTTCCTAATTTTCCTCTCCCTTATTAACTTAGCAACATCTTCTCTCACGGAAATGGGAGTTCCAAATGAATGGAGAGCGGTGGTGCATAGGTTATATGAACTTGTGAAAGCTAAAATCAAAACAAAATAAGGAATGCCAAAGAGTTTCAGCAGCAATGTAGCAGTGAAGCAAGGCTGCCCCTTGTCCCCCACACTGTTCAGGCAATACACAGAAAAAGTAGAAGAACAGATTAATAGGAAAGGAGGTGCGGGGGAGGTAAATATAAAAAGATTTGTAATAAAAAATCTACTTTATACAAACAAGTTATTTGAACAGGTCAATGCTAACATTAATTGAAAAGATAGAATGCCTGAATGTTTTAACAGTGATGTGGGAGTGAAACAAGGCTGCCACCTCTCCCTCACACTGTTCGGGAATTACATAGACAAACTAGAAGAATAGATTAATAGAAAAGAAGGTAGCAAAGATGTTATTTTAACAGGTCAATGCTAAAATTAATTGAAAAGAAAGAATGCCTGAGAGTTTCAACAGCGACGTTGGAGTGAAGCAAGGCAGACCCCTCTCCCCAACACTGCTCCGGGAATACATAGACACACTAGAAGAATAGATCAATAGAAAGGGAGTTGGTGGGGTAAATATAGCAGGATTTGTTATTAAAATCGTACTTTATGCAGATGTTGTAATTTTGACAGCTAGTACATTCCACAGTTTACAGGAGCACTTATCAACATTGACACTTTTAGTGTGGAGGCGGGGATGGATCTGAGCACAAGCAAGACTAAAGTGGCGATATTCACTAAAAAAGAAACCAAATCAAACCCAAATCAGCTCAGAAATGAGCGCTTGGAAATCACACAGAATTATAAATACCTGGGGATGGAGTTCAATGAAAAGTTAAATTTGGAGGCATGCACGATGAAGTGACTCCAAGGAGGCTGGAAGGCAATTTTCTTACTTCAAAAGATATGCAAGACAACAAATATTTTGGATTGGGGCATGCTATGCTCACTTTTGCAAACACTCAACGCCAGTGCTGCTATATGGGTGTGAGATTTTGGGGGTCAAACATAACTAGAAACAGATGGAATTGGATAGAAAGAGTGCAGAAACAATTGATAACAACCTTTCTCAGATGCACTCCGTATGCGATAATACTTTTCGTAGAAACATGTTTATACCCAATAGAACTCAAGGCAATAAGGAAGCTGATATTATATGGACAAAACTGGTGGATATGGACAACAAAAGAATACCCAATGATATCTGCCGGGAGAACTCAGAAAAAAGAAAAAACATGTGGGACCTGCAATGTAAGAAGTAGTTTAACATTTGCAATACAATGGAAGAAAGCTGCCTGATAGATTGGAAGAAGCTAAAAATTCTCTTACATGAATGCTACAAAAAATGCAAATGGAAAAGAAATATGAAGAGGAAGCAACAGTGTTACACAAAAAATTTCAACTCGGAGGGAAAAATAAGAATTCGAGATTACATGAAATTAGACACCATGTGGAGAGAAAAGTAGGTATTGTCTGAAATAAGAACTAGCTCACATAAATAAATATGTGGGACAGGATTATGGAAAGAACCCATAGAGGAATGGGAGAGCAGGACATTTTGGGTATGTGGAAAAGGAGATGTGAAGACCAGGCAACATTTCATACTCCTTTGCTAGTGTCTGCCATTGGAAAGGAGACCACTTCCTTGCCACTGCCCTATTCTGTGCGGTGGGTTGAGGTCTATTTTGCAGATCAAGTCCATTGCCAAGGTCCAAATTGCTTATCACTTAAAAACACTTTTCTACAACAACCTTGTGGTCATAAGCAAGGGATTGAAATTGTTTTTGATGTATTGCAGTTTTTGCAGAATGCAAAAACTCAATGATGCCAATATGTTCAGGTGGAATTCTCCCTCGAGATGGTATCTGTAGTGTAAGGGAAATAAAAAAAATTAAAGACAAAGAATGGCTGTGTACACGACTTAAATAAATAGGAGAGGGAGACCAATTGAGACAACAGTGAGGAGAACATGGAGAATATCATGACACTCTTATTCAACTCACAACATATTTGCATTTTATACAAGCGATCAATAGAGATGGAGGTGATATGATACTATGTGATGATTTTGCCTCCATTCATGATGAATACTCAATACAAACTAGGGGGCCTCTGTATACACAGTGGTCCATGTATAAGGCAATTGGGGATACAACCATTGATCCAACTAATTAGGACTATCTTTATTATGATAACCTTGTGACTTAACTCATGGCCTGGTCATAAAGCATAAAGTGATTATATCATCAACACAATAATTATTCCATCAATCACATTATATGTCATTAATGGATGAAAGAGGCTACGAGATAAGCTACAACATATTGACTAGTTTGGGGCTAGAACATTTGAAATGATGGATGTGGACCCATCCGTAGTAGAAATGGATGAAGGTTCTCCTATCGATACTGTTGATGATGCTGATGCTGATGCTGATGCTGATGCTCTAAACGATGAACTTGAGATACCTAATATGTCATCTTCCTCTTAAATGCAAATTGGTTCCTTTAATACATTGTACTTGGATACTCTCCTATGTCCTATGTAAGCATCCCACTTCTATATTTTTGCAATTTTTACTTATTTTGCATGATATCTGCTGTTACATTTTAGGCATTTTGCTTTTATCTTTCCAAAATATAAGGTTGGAAAATTTTATTGGTCTTCCATGGTAGTATCGTCATGCTTGATGTCCTCAGAGTCTATCACCGATCATTTACTAAGATTTATAGTATTTTTTCTATCTTGTCAATGGCCTGCAATGCTCATCTTCTTTGTTAAGAAGTTTTCAAAGTGTTTATTTGCTAGAATTCTCCTGCTTGCCTTTGTGACAACTGCTACCTTTCTCCTTCTACGAGAATTGGCCCTTGTACTTATGTTACTTTTAGATTCTCTTCAATACTTTAACTTAGAGATAACTCACTATTTTCATTGTGCATCCCACTTTGACTCCTTAATCTTCCGCTCATTCACACCCATATACTACCAATAATAATTTACAAGGAAAACAAAAAAAGAAACAGAAACAAAATGAGGCGGTCACCTTAACATTTTGTTATGGCCATCGAAGCTGCCATTATTTTTACATCGCATACTTCTAGCCTCTAACTCTGCCACTTTTTTCAACCATTGAAATTCTTGTTGCATCATCATCTTTAACCTATTTAACACTGTAAAAGTCACTAGTCAACAATCAAATACTGTTATACACTACTGAAGAAATGCTGCAACCAGAGATAAATACTCCATTATATTCGATACTACCATCTGGAATAATAGATGTGATTAAATAGGGAATAAAACCTCTGAAATTTGGGTCTGTTCTAGGGCTGAGTAATATTTGAAGGAATACAGGAACGGTGCATGTCTCGCAGGCAGATACTAAGTGAATAAAAGAAGGCCACAAACAAATTAATACTGAAAAGATGGAAGGCTGATTCCCTTAATATGTTAGGTTCACAACTCTTCATCGTGAGAGTGCCTCTTCAGGGCTATATAAGCCCAAACCAGTCATTCATTGTAAACATCACTTTAATATTCAATATATATTATTTTATTCTTCATGGATTACTCGGGTTTGTCCCTTCTCTTATAATTTAATGATGGTTTCTCATGAGTACTGCCTGTTAGATTTCAAACACACCTCAGGTCTGGTCTAGGTTCTCAACAGCATACACAGAAATTACACAATCTGAACTGTGTACATTAACACAGTGAGATGTCTAACAACTTAGCACAGTGGAAAAAATAGAACAACAATTAGATCATAAACTGTACAAATGAATTTAATGCCCAAATCACTTGTTCTTCAAAAATACAATTCTCAAAGAAAATGGGCTCCTGTACTAGGGACAATGGCCCAATCTTACACAGAAGAATGCCAAAGCAAGGAAATCATATACTCAGTAATCCTTGATCACTGCTGTTGAAACCCTCCCGGTTTCCTTGCTGCTGAACTGATGCTGAGGGTTAGGGCACCACTGCCCCTCCAAACCCTCCACTGCCTCTGCAACTTAACACCTGTCCTGTGGCACCTTTACACAGGCCTGTCCTCCTGTTCACAAGAATCAGGGCTGCAGTCCTTTCCTGCCCTCCAAAACAGCTATACCTGGCCCCTTACAGCTTGCCTAGAAACCTGCGGCTGTTCCAGCCCTCGGAGCTGCCCAGAGATCTGTGGCTAGGTTGGCTGTTACAGCCAGTGTTGTAAATCGCGGCGATATATCGAATTTATTGGATATATCGCCGAGTTAAACGCCTGTCCGATATATCAGATTCAATATATCACCATATTTCTGATACTTTCGAAGTATCGCGATACATTCAATATATCACGATATATTCAGAAAATATCACGAGTCGACCCAATATATTGCCCTGCTGCTTTAAATCACGAAAAAGTGCGCCGGAATTGGGTTTTAAGGCTGCGGGTGGGGTTTTGTTTGATTGCAAGAGTGTGAGAGAGCTAGAGAGGTGCGAGAGAACATTGTGCATTTGTCCAAGAAGGAGAAAGGCGAGGATCTTGTTGCCATTAGTGGAGAGATCGTGGAGTGGGGATTCAAACCATCAAGATTTCCGTTATGTATAAAATGTCTTTCTTTCTTTTG
Organism: Picea abies; assembly: GCA_900067695.1. Lineage (NCBI taxonomy): Eukaryota > Viridiplantae > Streptophyta > Pinopsida > Pinales > Pinaceae > Picea > Picea abies. The sequence goes on along the minus strand of CBVK0100138632.1, from coordinate 1,211 downwards.
TTTGTTTTTCTAGAATTAGGCTAGGGTTTGCAATGTGCCTCTTCTTGTCGTTTTTGAATGGAAGATTCAATCATTCCACATTCATCCAGCTCTCATTATTTAAGTTTTGCATTATCATGTGTTTATTTTGTTTTTTTTGTGCCATAGGTTTAAGATTTTCACCTAAACAAAATGCCAAAGCCATTGGATCCATTGTGGGTGTATGGTGAACTAGAGGAACTTCCCAATAGACAAATATTGACATGCAATCTTTGTGGCAAAAAAATTAATGGAGGAATTAACTGCTTGAAATACCACCTTGCCAAAATCAGTGGGTTTGATGTGGATGCTTGTGACAATAGTAACTCGGAAATTATGCGTATTGCAAACCAATCAATCATTGAGATGACTAATAAGAGGGATGCGAAGGAGGCTCGCAAAAATGAACTTGCAGGTAGAAACATTGGAACAAGTGCACCTCTGGGGGGTACCACAACCCCACTCCTCAGCCATAGGGTCCTCAAATTCTGCAATTTGCTCATCAACCTCACCTTTCTTTGTGCAAAGGTTAACACCTGGGGGGAAACCTTATATTTGGTCATTGATTAAAACAAAAGAGAAGGAGGCCGACAAGCTTGTGGCCAAATATTTTCTTTGGAGTGATATACCTTTTAACATTGCCAAGAACCCCTTCTATCATTCCATGTTTGAAGCTGTTGCTATTATTGGCCTGTGGTATAGGGGCCCTTCCTATCATGATTTGAGAGGACATCTCCTTCAAGGGGAAAAGGCCGATTGCACACAAAGTTTAGCTCAACTCAAGGAAACATGGAAGACCACCAGATGCACCGTGATGGTAGATGGGTGGACTGATGGGAAGGGTATGTCAATTCTAAACTTCTTGGTTAATTGTCTGAAGGGGACAATGTTTATCAAAAGTGTTGATGCAAGTGCATATGCAAAAGATGCACAATTATTATGTGAGTTGCTGGATGGATTTTTTCGAGAGATAGGCTCGTAGTATGTTTTCCAAGTCGTCATGGATAATGCTGCTAATTATGTTGTTACTGGGAGGATGCTTGTGGAGAGGTATCCATCCTTGTACTGGAGTCCTTGTGTCGCCCATTGCATTGATTTGATGTTAGAGGACATGAGCAAGTTTCCTTGGATGAAGGAAATCATTGATTCAGCTCTGAGTGTGACAATATATATATATATATATATATATATAT
>CBVK0100138631.1:0-21748 GCA_900067695.1 Picea abies | reverse complement strand
GACAACTTGTCCACTTTGCTTTTGGAGCTATTGTAACTCTTTCCTAAGATGCTCATTTACCTGTGTTTCTTTGGATAGGCTTGTCTGAAAGGAAGTTTTGAGCTCTTGGAGGTTCTCAACTTCTTTCTTAAGTCTACTAATTTCTATCTCTTGCAGGTTCATCTTCTCCATGGATTTGGCAAGGTCAGTTGTCCCTTCTGGTAGTGACACTGGTGTTGCTGATGGGATTGTTGTCACTGTTGTTGTGCTTGCTCCTGAGATAGGAATAGCACTCAATGGAATGACTTCCATTGGTTTCATCTGCTCTTTCTCTTTAAGTAATCTCTCCATCTCAGCCTCCATCTCTTTGAGCTGAGCATTCTGCTCCATGAGCAGCTTTAGCATTTTGTCTTTCTCGCCTTCCTTCTCAACTATCTCCTTCGCCTGTGAGTCTTCGGTAGGTGGGAGTTTTAGCTGTTTCCTCAAAGAGGCGATGTCTGCATTTTTATTCTTTATCATCTCTTCTACTTCTTTGACGTTCACAGGATCATAACCGATCTTGAGGACCGGCTCCTCCAACGTATTGATTCTATTGTCTTTTGCGAAAGATGATATTTTTTCCAGCTTGAGTTGTGTCTGAGCATTGTTCAGTGATACCTGAAATTTTGCTGCAGAAGCTGAAGCGTGTGCCAATGTGTGAAAAACCATCTCCCCTATTTGTTTGTGCAGATCCATCTAATCTGTTGGATGCACGTCCTTCGCCTGGAATTCGAAGGTGGCCCTCTTGTATTCTGAGATCACTTTGGGATCCGGTACCTGGGCTTCGAGGTAGGCCATGTGCATTCTTCCTTTTTCTGTATCAAATGCAGACAGCAGCTTGTGCTGCGCAGTTGACGACTACTTCTGAAACTCGGAGTAAGTGTTGCTGGTGAGGTTCTGGTTCTTTTTCTTGATCAATTCGTACTTCTCAAAAATGACCAACTTGGGCCCAGTTTTGCTTGGCTGAGTATCCAGGGGAGAATCTGTGGATTTCTTCGGTATTTCTATTGTGATTGCCTTATGCTGGCTCGAACCAAAAGGTAGAATGACCGGCTTGATCAGTGGGGTAGTTACTGTGGTAGGCGGGACTTCTTGTTCTACTATCGTGCTAGGCGTTGAAACTGTCTTTGGCTTCTTGGTGTGCATCTGGAATTCCTCTGATGACACCTTTGCTACAGGTGGAGACGACTCTTGTCGAGGCCTTTTTTCCTTGGGGACCTGAGGTGTGGTAGTGGGTGGCACACTCGTCGAGGGCACCTGTTGTTCCACTTCAACTTGTTGTTCCATTTCGACTAAGGTGTCAGGCACCCATACTGTCTGATTTGCAAATTTTTCGATCTCGGGCTTGGACTCATGCACATACGTGATATTCTTATTCCTCGCCCACATTTCTGAAATGATCCCACATGGATCATAGTGCCATGTGAAACTCATAAAGAATTTCATCTCCTTCAACATTCTGTCAGCTTCTTTCCCTGTGCCTCAACTATTGTAGATGAAAGAACCAATCTACCCCTTGATTCTCAATTGTTGCTTCTTCTTCAGGGAAAAAAAATGAATGTCATATGAATTCATTATCTATCTAATATATTCTAGCGCAAAGATTCTTACCGGCACATATTGAGGTAGTTTATAAGGTGCCAATTTTCACCCGAAAACTCTGATCTCGGTGTGGTTTTGGTACAGGTACCAGTCTCCTGTCTTTGCGTTGTCCGAGAGATGCAGAATTCTCTGGACTTCATCATTTATTTGTGGCTCAAGCCTGCCACTCAACATGCTTACCACCGGGTGGTAAAACTGATCAATGAATGCTTTGAAGTTGTATTCAGCAGATTTACGCTTCAATAAAGAAGTCCATGTTGTTTTTGGCTGAGGCTTTCCATCTACATACATTTTCTGCATAGAAAAACTGAATTTATCAGCTTCGTAAAAAACAAACATGTAGGCCAATATGGACGAATATCTAAACATGCCCTCCGTGCCAAAGTTCACGAACTGCTCGTGAATAATGTTGGCCAGGAAGGTACTAAAATCGAACTGGGTGGTGGGTTTTTCGTCAGTGGAGAAAATGGATAGAAAACCCAGAATGGGCTCATCTACCCACCATACCAAGCCGAATAATATTATCCATGTTATCCACCAAGGTATGGCCAAGTTACTATTATTGCATGGGCTTTTTCTTTTCAATTCTTTTATGCCCTCTTTTTCTTTTTCCTTTTCTTTTCTTTTCTTTTTCCTTTTCTTTTTTTTTTTTCTTTTCTTTTTTCTTTTTTCTTTTTCCTCAAATTATTTGCAGAATGAAAAATCATTTGATAGCAAAAACACTAGAAACAGATAATATCTCATTCACCAGTTGATTCCCATAATTTATGGGGTGATAACAATATGCAAATAACTCTACATAACTAACTATGCATCAGATGGAAGTGTTGAAAGACACAAGGCTCTATTAGTTTCCAAAGGATTCTCCCAAGTTGAAGGCATTGAATATAATGAAACATTTTCCCATTAGCCAAAATGAATTCCATCTTCCTTGTTCTATCCCTTGTTAAATCCTCCTTCTTGCAGGGAGATTTGAAAGAACAAACCTAATGGAACAACCTCATGACTATGTCCAGAATGACTCTAGCCTTATTTGTTGCCTTAAGAAATATCTTCGTGGTATTAAGAAAGCTCTTTGAACTTGGTATGCCAAAATGGAAAACTTTCTTCTTGATACCAACTTTTCTAGATGTCATTCTAACCTTAATGTCTATACCAAAAAAGTAGGAATCCATCTCATAATCCTTGTTTTTTATGTCTATGAGCTTATCCAAATTGGTAGTGACCCAAGAATTTTAAACCATGTGAAAACTATCCTTAAGAATAAATTGTAATGATCGACTTAGGCTATTTGTACTATTTCCTTGGCCTTCAAGTTTTTCAAACCAAGGAAGGAATTTTTCTTTCCCAGTCTAAGCATGCTTATGAACTTCTTTGTCACTTTCACATGGAATATTCAAAACCAACTCCTTCCCCCTTCCAGTATGGAGTCAAACTTGTTGCCACTTGTACTTTTCCTGAAGTTTATGCCACTTTGTACCATAAATTATTTAGTAGCCTCTTATACCTGAATCATACCCATCCTGATATTTCCTTTATTGTTAGTCTTGTTTCCTGGTATATGAAAACACCCCATGAAATCCATTTGAAATCAACTAAAAGGATACATCAGTATATCCAAGGCACAATTCGGTTCGGGATAAATTACAACTTAGGGGGACCCCTTTATTGGTTGGTTTAACTAATTGAGATTGGGTCTATGACCCTGATTATTGAAAGACTACTACAGGTTATGTTTTCATCCTTGGTTCATGACTTATCACTTGGGAATGTAAGAAACAACAGGCTATTGTTCTTTCTTCAGCAGAAGCAAAGTACTTAGCAATGGTTAATGCAAGTCAATAAACCTTTTGGCTTTGATAGATCCTTTCATAGTTTGGATTCCAACTGTAACATATGACAAGCCTATAGTGTGACAATCAGAGTGCCATCAAGCTATCCAAAGATCTAGTTCAACATCAGTGCAAAAAAAAAATCAATCTACACATGCACTTCATCTGAAAGCTCATTCATGATTGAGCTATTGAAGTGATTTTTTCCCTATAAAAGAGCAAGTTGTTTACATATTCACAAAGTCTCTTACAATAGAGAATTTTTCCAAACTTCAATCTATGTTAGGAGTTTAGGAAGTTTTCATTAAGGGGGGGTAGGCTCTAATTCATCCGTCCTTCTTCTATTGTGTCCACTTTGTAAATCCTTCAATCCTATCCCAAGATTTTCTTAAGTGGGGATGTTAGAACATTTAGAAACTTAGGAGTTAATTAATATCAACTTGGTCTAATGTGTCGTTAGGTAAAAGTGTGTTTCTTAGTGTGTTTATTTAGTATGCATTTGTAGTTAGGTAATCTAATGATCGTGATATGTTCATGACATATAGTGATCTGAAAAATCATATTCTCCTCAATATTAATGACTACATTGATCCATGGCTTAACACTCGTTTGGTCTATGATCTTTATTTAAAGAGAATGGAGGGTCATTTGTCGATGATCGATTGTGACAAACTCTCTTGTAAATATCTCTGTAATATTTTTATTTTTCATTAATAAATTTCTCCTACTAGCCATGTTGTCTAGGGTCATGGATGTTTCCCCACAGGGGTTTTACCACATCAAACATCAGTGCATTGATCTTTGATTGGTTGTGTGGTTGGTTACTAAAGTTTTTCATCCTCTGTTGGAATACTTGTGTTGTCAAACAACTCCCAATTTAGGGAGGTTTTCTTCATCTTGTCTTTGGTTTTGTTGATTGATATTTGAAGAAATATTTGAATATTACATGTACTCCTCCACGTTGTCATTGCAATATGCATATATGTAACAACCCTACCCAACATAAATTGGTTGGGAGGGGTGTTACCTGTTGGGATTTTTTTTCTTTTCTAAGTCAATGAAGTAAATCAAATAGATGAATAGTGTAATAAGAAACAGGAAGAACATGTACATGTACCCTTCACCTTGTTGATGATTAGATCTTGGCAAAACTAGTTCTCCAATCTAGAATTGCCAATAAGAGGGAAATCACACCCAAGAGTCCATTCTACACCCAACCAATGAAGAACTTGAACCCATGTGTTGTCCCCTACGTAGGGCTCAAGATCAATCCAAATTTAGGTTAAAAAACTCTTAGTACTAAAAACAAATCACTCATTTTCTTAGAAATAACATCAATGGGTCAAACATCCAACTAAACAAATTATTGCATGGTGGAGAGACCTCTATATTTACAACACCCCCATACTCCTTGAGGTTATGGTGTGAAATAACACTTGCTCTATATCTCTATAATGAAATGTCTCTAGTTCCGGGGATCCTCTATAAGAGATATAGTGTTCCACTCTAAGTCATGGTGTCTCTCACTATGGAAAAAATCCACTCTATCTCCCAACACCTCCATATGTGGAGTTGTAAGTGTCCAAAATTATTTAATAGGTTCAAACAATGCATATTAGTAGCCTCAGTGGTTAGGTACACCCCTAGCCTCATCTACATAACCTCTACATAGGCTCAGTAATGATGTAGCATAGGGGAAACTAGGTATTTTTGGGATACTATAGGGGGCTGAAATCGCCCTTTTGGTCCTAGAGTAAGACCTAAAACTGCTTATGATTGGATAAGATCCTTTCTTCCTTGGTTATAATAAAATAGGTTAACAACCCATGATCTAGAGGCATCTGGTAGGAGTGAAAGTGTTCTCTCTTACATTCCACCTAAAGGGTTTTTCAAGTGTCATGGTTTTCATTGAATAACAATGATGAGTCAACCAACATTTGCAAATAAAAATAGTGATGACTCTTCACTATTGATTAACAACTAAGTTGAAGATAAATAAAATCCTCAGGTAGCCTTGTGGTTAGATCAAGTGGTTTTGATCTAGATGTGATATCTCTCCCCCGATGAATTGGGTTGGACACAGGTTCGACTCTATTAATCCCCTCGGGGTTAGTATATGTTAACAAAGTTGACATTTTACTCTATTTACCATCCATGGATCATGGGGAAGTACTCAGAGAGTTTTTTGCAAGGATTTCCTTGGAAAACAAATACAATCCTTAGTTGTTGTTCTACACTAAATAGAAAGATGTTATTTACATGTATGACCATTGTTCATCACTTCTGCAATCTAGAATAGTTCTATCTATGCCCTTAATATTTTTTTTCCCAAAATACATAAGGACCTTCCAAGACACTTAGTTCTTCAGTATTTTTCAACAATATTCAAATACAAACCATAATACCAAAAACAAATATTTAAAATTTATAAATGGAATTTTGGCTTCGAGCCACAACTCTTCCTCCATCATATTCCCATAAGGTGTAATGGTTCCCCAACAAGCTCAATCCATCCTTTGATCATTTATCTGCTATCTTATTTAATTCATAGTGAACATTTCAAATTCAATCTTGTAGAATTGAAAAGAATCATCCTTAACATGATCATCCAGTGGCATTAAATTGATGTTGTGTACTTGGATAATTCCCCGCATGAATTTTATGACCAAACTATAGTCTCCATATAATTTCAAATCATTCACTTCTTGGCTCTGAGAAAATTTTAAGAAGAAAATCAAATCCATTAATTCATTATAGTTTTTAGATCCAACCCCAATATTTTCCATGAATGTAAAATGTTTTTGTTTGGACAAGTATAAGGAAAAACCACATCCATACTTTATGTCTTTACTAGCATCGTCAAAAAAATCGCATGGCCTAATATTATCAACCACCAGGAATCCCCATGATTTTGGTGTCTTCTGGATTACAATATGCTTGTAAAAAGAAAACAGACCTAATATTTGAGCCATTGTTTGAAATATAGGAACATGTTTCTAACTAAACATTGTTGAATTTCAAGTAAGCCAAATTCCCCAAATTGTTATATAGTTAAGTGCCTATAATGGATTTAATTCTCTATGTGTCAAACACAACTCTAGGAATTCAACAATTGAACCTTTGTTCCAGAGATTGGGTATTCCCAGGTGACCCTTGAGTTCCCTCTAAAACTATTATGAAAATGGACAAAAGAGAAACAAATGAGAAGTATCTTCATCATTGGAATGGCATAGAAAACTAAACATTGTTTATTTTTACCCCTTAACCCAACACCAAGTAGTTAATTCCAAATAAATCACTTATTTAATTAAATTACAATGAAGTAATCAACTAAACATATAGCTAAAGAATAAATAAGGAAACCAAAATCTCGTGCACAAGACACAAATATTTTTTGGTAGAAACCCCTGGAAAAAACCCTGAGGGAAAACAATACTCAGATGTTTTTATTATGGTCAAATCAGGGCTCCCGTAATAGGGATAATGGCCCACAGAGATAAATACAACTATAGAAAAGCCTGACAAAGTATGCTCTATCGTACAACCCATATATGGCATGCTTTTCGACCCATATATGGCATGATTTTTAGGTGTACATGCCTTTCCTTTGTCACTCCATTCACATGTGTGTGTCATTCTTCAATGTCTAAACCCATATAACCTAAGAGGAAGGGTCATTTTTACCTTATTTATCTATCCCTGCCCAACCGAGGCCCTCATCCTCATGCTTCTAGTGAGCGATCAATCTGTACATGCTTGTCCCCACTGTCGTCTATGTACATGTATGAAAATACTGTACAAAAACTTTTGTACGATGCTACACTTTCCTCTGGCTTCTCTCAGCTGAAACCCACTTGTGGTTTCCTCTGCTCTATCTTCTCCTTGATCTGTATGATCTATATATGGAATTTCTTCTCCGGTTATCTAAGATATTGAATCAAAGTCCTTCATGATCCAAACCTCTTTGCATCAACACTTGGACAAAATATATTCACCCAATCACTGAGATATCTTCACTCTTGTGTAAGAAAAAGTACAAGTATTTTATTATACATTCTCAATTGACTCCACACTAGAAAAATTCCTTCTTTTCTTCTCTATGTAAAAGTCCCAGCTTGGTCTCTCACCAAAATTTTGACCTTGGTATATCACCAAAAAGTGTGTTCTCTTTTACCTTAGCCTTTCTTTTATAATATTGAGTTATAACCTAACCCTAATCTCCAAAGTGATTGACGACTGAGTTTACTTCTCACCTCACTTTACATCATATTATATCAGACCAAAATGTGTAGTCCTCGGATAGACATTTCCAATGGGCTATCGTTTGCCTAAAACGAAGATCGTATGCAAAAGTTACGACCGCGGGAAGTTGACCGACTAACTTACCCAAACGGGGCCCACATGACTTTTGGCGCTTCATCTCCTAGGGTTAGGTTTTGGGATTTCTAGGGTTTTTGACATTCTTGTTTATTGTAAAAAGGCCCTCAGAGCCTCATTATAATGATCTTCTTGTGAATGAGCGCAATCGTCACATCTCTTCTCAAAGATAAGTCGCCACCACTCCAGCAAGCTTGTTTTTCACTGCATTTTATAGTTTCAGCTTATTTCCTTATTGAATAGAAAACCATCTTTATTGTATCTTTGTTATTCTGTGTTAAGAATCTTTTAATAATCTGTATTCATTTTGTTTTTCTCATAAAATATGAATCAATGGTATCAGAGTGGTCTGCTCCTTGTCATCTTAATGCATGTCCCCAACAAGGTCGGGGTACAAAGAATTGGGTCTCGAGCTTCTTTCTCTTGAGGAAAAAATGTCTCGCACGCCCAAACGACCTCTCATGGCAGGAGAAAATAAAGATGACGGGACAGGAGATCCTTTCAAAATGTTGCTTAAGGAAGCCCTCATTCAATAGAGGAATGAGATGATGGATAGTTTCACGTAAATCCTTCGGCGGCTACCAACAAGCGATGCATCTTCCTCGAGCGGAGGCGTCGCCCCCTTCAAGGTAAAAATCAACTTAGATATTCCTATATTTGAAGGTCAGATAGATGCAGATGTTGTAGACAAGTGGTTGAACCTACTAGAAGGGTATTTTTCTATCCATAACTTTTCAAATAGAGAAAAAAATACTTTTGTGCTCCTCAAAGCCGTTCCCCATGTCAAAGATTGGTGGGAAACTTTCTGTGAGCAAAATGAAACAAAGGAACCCTCATTATTTATAGTCACAACCACCTCGGAATCCTTCAGGAATTATATTAAGGAACAATACTACCCTTTCGGAAGCTATGAGGACTTGTATACCAAATGGACCACACTGCGGCAAGAAAGAGACCAAGTAGTGCCAGATTTCACAAATATATTCCATACCATGTGCACCAAGCTGGGTATCAAAGATTCAAAGAAACATATGATGCTCAAGTACCGCGGTACTCTACATAGATACATCCAGACCGAAATGGAATTTATGGACATCTAGTCCTTGGGAACGGCCTATCAATATGCCATCAAAATTGAGCAGAAGCTCAAACAAAAGATGCGACAATTTGGGCCTGGGAACCCCTCGCAACAAAAGCCATGAAAAGGTGGCCCTAACCTACAGAACAAAGGACAGATCAAAGATGGATAGTATCAGGACAACTAGTCCAAGCTGCAAGCAAAGAAGGACACCGAAAAGACAAAGAAGGATACCAGGATGTGGTGTGACTTCCATAAGAGCCCTTGGCATAACACTGCTGATTGTCACTCAAAGCAGTCACTGGTGGTTGAAGTGAAAGCCTTTGAATCAGATGTGGGTTCTGACTCTGAGTCAGAACTAGAAATGGGAAGACGGATCATTGATGTGGAGCCGAGTGCCACCGTTGCTACCACCAAGCTCCATTCTAATGAACCAGACGAGACAGAAGAAGGTGAGCACCTTTTCCATTCACAGATGTGGGTAAAAAGCACCCCACTGCACTTCATCGTTGATAGCAGTAGCCAAAATAACCTCATCTCAGCAGAGGTTGTCAAGCGGTTGGACCTGTCGACAATGTCGCACCCGCATCCCTACACCATTAGATGGCTCCCCCAAGTAATCGATCTTCGCGTCAGACAACAATGTCAACTGTCGTATGGCATCAAGCCCTTCAAAGATGAGGTATTGTGTGATGTTTCTTCTCTTGAAGTTTGTAATGTTCTTTTGGGCCAACCTTATTTATGGAAATTCCATGTTGTATATGAGTCTATGCCTCGTAGTGTTATTATTACTTTGAACAAGAAATTGTACAGGATACCCGAGGCAGTCCCTCCTAGTGCTATTTCCTTGATCTCTACCAAGCAATGCAGGAAGGTCATCTCTCAGACCAGGAAATTTGTCTTCTTCATGATTCGCTCTCAGAGTAAGAGAAATATCGTAGCCACATCTAGGGCCTCTGCGGCCGATCTCTGCACATAACAGAAGCAAGTGGATAAGGTCGTGGAAGAACACTCAGATGTCTTCTCCTCTCTTATTGGGATACCTCTACACTGCCAGGTCAGGCATCCCATCGATTTGACCCCAAGCGCACCGCTACCCAATGGGTTGGTCTACCACTGCTCTATGTTAGAAAACAAGGAGGTCAAGAGGCAGATCCAAGAACTTCTCCACAAGGGGCACATTTGTCCTAGCTCATCGCCTTGTGGGAGCCCAATCGTATTGGTGCAGAAGAAAGACAGGACCTGGCGACTTTTCATTGATTACCAGGTCGTGAATAAAATCACAGTCCGGAACCGGTACCCAATTCCCCGAATCGATGACCTCCTTGATCATTTCACAGGGGCCAAATACTTCGGTAAGATTGATCTGAATTCTGGCTACCACCAAGTCCCAATAGAACATATAGATGTATGGAAGACCGCCTTCAAGTAAAAAGAAGGTCTTTTTGAATGGTTGGTCATGCCCTTTGGTTTGACAAATTCTCCAGCAACTTTTATGAGGATGATGGATGATATCCTGTGACCTTTCACCAGTACTTTTGTAGTGGTGTATCTGGATAAAATTATCATCTACAATAAGACTTGGGCAGAACACTTGCAGCATATTCAGCAGGTTTTGCACACCCTGCGGCAGCACAAATTATATGCAAACTTGGAAAAATGCTCCTTCAGCATGGACAGGTTCCACTACTTAGGCTACAACATTGATCAGCATGTTGTGCATGTGGATCCATCCAAGATACAGGTCATCTGTGACTGGCCAGCCCCAACCACACTCTCCGAGCTTCGGAGCTTCTTCGGCCTCACTAATTTCTATCGCAAGTTTGTGTTGGGATTCTCTCATATCGCATGGGCACTCAACCAAGTAACCAGGGGTGGCAATAACGTAAAATTTGTGTGGGGCCTATCCCAACAACAAGCCTTCGATGAATTGAAACAGCGCTTGTGCTCATCCCCGGTAATTTCATTACCAGACCTGCAACATCCCATTGAGATCAAGATAGATGATTCAGATTATGTTGTGGGCGTCGTTCTCACTCAACATGGCCACCCCATGGCGTATCATAGTGAGATGCTATCAGATGTTGTCCGTAAGTACCCTACTTACGAAAAAGAAATGTACTCCATTGTGCAAGATTTCCACCAGTGGAGACATTACATTCTAGGGAAGGAGACAGTCATCCACATTGATCACAAGCCACTACAATTCATGCAAACCCAAGGAAAATTGCAGAATGACTGCCATCATAAGTGGTCCACATACTTACGGTAGTTCCACCCCAACATCAAGTATAAAAAAAGAAGTACCAACCAAGTTGTCAATTTCCTCAGTCGACCTCCAGTCGCGGCACTCACCACAGTGCTAGACTCTTGTGGCCATGAGACCTCTGGATGGCTCCACCTCTATGAGACAGACCCTGACTTCTCCATAACCTAGAAAATGTTGGGAGAAAACTCAGTGGTCGCTGATTTCCATCTTCAAGACAGGTGGTTGTGCCATCTGGACCATCTCTGCATTCCATCAAGTGAGCGCGCAAAGCTGATCTGGGAAGCTCACTACAGTCAGGTGGCAAGACACTTTGGCATCAAAAAGACAGTGGAAGTGCTGCAAAAACATTTCTACTGGCCAAAATTTCGACAGGATGTAGGCAAGTATATCAGGTCCTGCACTGCCTGCACTATTGCCAAACCAACCACTAAGAAATAGGGTCTATACACCCCTCTTCCTACTCTTGACAAATCATGGGAATCCATATCCATGGACTACATGTCAGGCCTCCCGTCCACCAAGAGGGGTAATGACTATGTTTTTGTGGTTGTTGATTGCTTTTCCAAGATGGTGATTATGGTTGTCTGCAAGAAGAACATCACTGCAGAGGTCACTTCCAAGATCTTCTTTGAACGCATCTGGGTACACTTTGGGATCCCAAAAACCATTGTCTTAAATCAGGACAATTGGTTCCTCAGCACATTCTGGTCAAGCCTCTGGTCACTATTGGATACCAAGCTCACCAAATCCACTACCTTCCACCCCCAGACAGATGACCAAACTGAGGTCGAAAATCAGATGATCGTACATTTCCTGCACATGTACAATTCCAAGCACCCCCACACATGGGATGAGAGTCTTCCCTATGTCTAGCATAGCTACAACTGAGCCCTGCATAGCTCAACTGGCCACAACCCCTTTCAAGTGGGGTTGGGATTCCAACCATTGGGCCCCATGGATGTTGCACTACCACTAGCGATGACCTTGGCCGACTCGTCCCCTGCTCCACCAAAATATGACAAAGCCACCCGGTTCATTGAGAGGATCCATCACATCCACCAACAGGTTAAGGATATTTTACAGATGTCCAATGCCAAGTACAAGCAATGCCATGATCAACACTGGGTGCCACATAAGTTTCAGGAGGGTGAAGATGTTTGGTTGCACTTATAGAAAGAACACCTTACAGGGCCCCATCGGAAGCTTCACCGACTCCGGTATGGGCCATATACCATCACCAAGGTTGTGGGTGACACTGATTTTGTGCTCAACATTCCCCCTTTCCTTGGCCTGCACCCAATCTTCAACGTGGCTTTCCTTTAGCCATATTTCCCACCATTATTGGACACCTCAGAGATAGTAGAGCAGTTGAAACCAAAAAAACTCAACCCTGACTGCATGCAACAGGCATCCAATGATTAGATTGTGGACACATAGATCAAGGGCACCCGATAGCAAAGGATCCATCTTTATCGAGTTGTCAAAGCAGGGTAGCTCCTGCACCAAGGCAAGTGGCTCACTCGGGGCCAAATTCAGCAGAAATTTCCTCATCTGATGGGTGAACTCAATGCAATGGATACCATTTCTTCCTAAGGGGGGAGGATTGATCCATATGGATTTCGTTGGCCTCCCACCTATTCCAACTGGTTCATTTTGGTAGTTTTTCAGTTTGGTAGATTTTTTCCTAGTTTTCGGGTCCCTGACTTGTGGGGCCATTTTGAGGCCCTAAACAACATTTTTAGAGATCGGCACAATCAAAAATTCCCTCTATTACATCAGAACAAAATGTGTATTCCTCATATAGACCTTTCCAATGGGCTATCATGCGCCTAAAACGAATATCGTTTGCAAAAGTTACGACCCCGGGAAGTTGATCGACTAACTTACCAAAACGGGGCCCACATGACTTTTGGTGCTTCATCTCCTAGGGTTAGGTTTTTGGATTTCTAGGGTTTTTGACATTCCTGTTTATTGTAAAAAGGCCTTTAGAGCCTCATTATAATGATCTTCTTGTGAATGAGCGTAGTCGTCACATCTCTTCTTAGAGATAAGCCGCCACCATTCCAGCAAGCTTGTTTTTCGCTGCATTTTACAGTTTCAGCTTATTTCCTTATTGAATAGAAAACTAGTTTTACTGTATCTTTGTTATTCTGTGTTAAGAATATTTTAATAATATGTATTCATTTCATTCTACTCATAAAATTCGGATCATTGGTATCAGAGCGGTATGCTCCTTGTCATCTTAATGCATGTCCCCAACGAGGTCGGGATACAAAGAATTGGGTCTCGAGTGTGTTTATCTTGAGGACAAAAGATCTCGCACGCCCAAATGACCTCTCATAGAAGGAGAAAATAAATATGACAGGACAAGATATCCTTTCAAAAAATTTCTTGAGGAAGCCCTCATGCAACAGAGGAATGAGATGATGGATAGTTTCGCACAAATCCTTCGACGGATACCAACAAGCTATGCATCTTCCTCGAGCGGAGGCACCGCCCCCTTCAAGGTACAAATCAACTTCGATATTCCTATATTTGAAGGTCAGATAGACGCAGATGTTGTAGACAAGTGGTTGAATCTACTAGAAGGGCATTTTTCTGTCCATAACTTTTCAAATAGAGAAAAAATTACTTTTGCGCTCCTCAAAGTCGTTCCCCGTGTCAAAGATTGGTGGGAAACTTTCTGTGAGAAAAAGGAAATAGAGGAACCCTCATTATTTACAGTCACAGCCACCTAGGAATCATTCAGGGATGTTATTAAGGAGCAATACTACCCTGTCAGAAGCTATGAGAACTTGTATACCAAATGGACTACACTGCGGCAAGAAAGAGACCAAGCAGTGCCATATTTCACAAATATCTTCCATACCCTGTGCACCAAGCTGGGTATCAAAGATTTAGAGTGACATATGGTGCTCAAGTACCATGGTTCTCTACATAGATACATCCATACCAAAATGGAATTTATGGACATCACGTCCTTGTGCGCGACCTATCGATATGTCGTCAAAATCGAGCAGAAGCTCAAACAAAAGACGTGACAATTTGGGTCTGGGAACCCCTCGCAGCAAAAGCCAGAAAAGGGTGGCCCCAACCTATAGAACAAAGGACAGAGCAAAGATGGATAGTATCAGGACAACCAGTCCAAGCCACAAGCAAAGAAGGATACTGAGAAGTGGTGTGACTTCAATAAGAGCCCTTGGCATAACACTGTTGATTGTCACTCAAAGCAATCGCTGGTGGCTAAAGTGAAAGCCTCTGAATGAGATGCAGGTTTTGACTTTGAGTCAAAACCAGAAAGGGGAATATGGATCATTGACATGGAGCCAAGTGCCACCATTGCTACCACCAAGCTCCAGCCTAATGAACCAGACGAGCCAGAAGAAGGCGAGCGCCTTTTCCATTCACAGACGTGGGTAAAAGGCACCCCGCTACACTTCATCATTGATAGCGGTAGATAGAAGAACCTCATCTCAGCAGAGGTTTTCAATGGGCTGGACCCACCAACAACGCCACACCTGCATCCCTACACCATTGGATGGCTCTGCCAAGGAAGAGATCTCTGCGTCAGCCAATAGTCTCGATTGTCGTACGGCATCAAGCCCTTCAAAGACGAGGTATTGTGTGATGTTGTTCCTCTTGAAGTTTGTAATGTTCTTTTGGGACAACCTTATTTATGGAAATGCCATGCTTTATATGAGTCTAGGCCTCATAGTGTTATTATTACTTTGAACAAGAAATTGTACAAGATACCCGAGGCAGTCCCTCCTAGTGCTATTTCCTTGATCTCTGCCAAGCAATGCAAAAAGGTCATCTCTCAGACCAGGAAATTTTTCTTCTTCATGATTCCCTCTCAGAGTAAAAGAAAGATCGCAGCCACATCCAGGGCCTCTGCGGCCGATCTCTCCACACAATAGAAGCAAGTGGATAAGGTTGTGGAAGAACACTCAGATGTCTTCTCCTCTCCTACCGGGGTACCTCTGCACTGCCAGGTCAGGCATTCCATTGATTTGACCCCAGGCCCACCGCTACCCAATGGGTCGGTCTACCATTTCTCTCTGTTAGAAAATGAGATCAAGAGGTAGATCCAAGAACTTCTCCACAAGGGGCACATCTGTCCCAACTCATCGCCTTGTGGGAGCCCAATCGTACTGGTGCAGAAGAAAGATGGGACCTGGTGACTCTGCATTTATTATCAGGCCCTGAATAAAATCATAGTCTGGAACCGGTACCCAATTCCCCGAATCAATGACCTCCTTGATCAGCTCATGGGGGCCAAATACTTCGGTAAGATTGATCTAAAGTCTGGCTACCACCAGGTCCCAATAGAACATACAGATGTATGGAAGACCACCTTCAAGTCAAAAGAAGGTCTTTTTGAATGGTTGTTCATGCCCTTTGGTTTGACAAATGCTCCAACAACTTTTATGAGGATGATGGACGATATCCTGCAACCTTTCACCAATAATTTTGTAGTGGTGTATCTAGATGACATCCTCATCTACAACAAGACTTGGGTGGAACACTTGCAGCATATTCAGCAGGTTCTGCACACCTTATGTTAACACAAACTATATGCAAACTTGGAAAAATTCTCCTTCGACATGGACAGGATCAACTACTTAGGCTACATCATTGATCAACATGGTGTGCATGTGGATCTAGCCAAGATCCAGGTCATCCGTGACTGACCATCCCCAACCACACTCTCCAAGCTTCGAAGCTTCTTGGGCCTCGCCAATTTCTATCACAGGTTCGTGTTGGGATTCTCTCATATTGCATGGGCCCTCATCCAAGTAACTTGAGGTGGCGGTAAGGAAAAATTTGTGTGGGGATTGTCCCAACAACAAGCCTTCAATGAATTGAAGCAGTGCTTGTGCTCATCCCCGGTACTTTCATTACTGGACCTGCAACATCCCTTTGAGATCGAGACAGATGATTCAGACTATGTTGTGGGTGTTGTTCACACTCAACATGGCCACCCCATGGCGTATCATAGTGAGACGCTATCAAATGTTGTCTATAGGTACCCTACTTATGACAAAGAAATGTACTCCATTTTGCACAGTGGAGACATTACATTCTTGGGAAGGAGACAGTCATCCACACTGATCACAAGCCACTACAATTCATGCAAACCCAAGGCAAATTGCAAAATGACCACCATCATAAGTGGTCCACATACTTACGGTAGTTCCACCTCAACATCAAGTATAAAAAAAGAAGTACCAATCGAGTTTATGATTGCCTCAGCCGACCTCCAGTCGTGGAACTCACCACAGTGCTAGACTCTTGTGACCATGAGACCTCTGGATGGCCCCACCTCTATGAGATAGACATTGACTTCTCCACCACCTACCAAATGTTGGGAGAAAACTCAATGGTCGTTGATTTCCATCTTCAGGACAGGGGGTTGTGCCATCTGGGCCATCTCTATGTTCCATCAAGTGAGTGCATGAAGCTGATCTGGGAAGCTCACTACAGTGGGGTGGTAGGACACTTCCGCATCGAAAAGATAGTGGAAGTGTTGCAAAAACATTTCTACTGGCCAAAATTTCGACAGGATGTCGGCAAGTATATTAGGTCCTACACCACTTGTGCTATTACCAAACCAACCACTAAGAAGCAGGGCATGTACACCCCTCTTCTTACTCCTGACAAGATGTGGGATTCCATATCCATGGACTACATGTGACATGTCAGGCCTCCGGTCCACCAAGAGGGGCAATGACTGTGTTTTTGTGGTTGTTGATCACTTTTCCAAGATGGCGATTATGGTTGCCTGCAAGAAGAACATCACTGCAAAGGCCACTACCAAGCTCTTCTTTGAACACGTCTGGGTACACTTTGGGATCCCAAAAACCATTTTCTCAAATCAGGACATACGGTTCCTTAGCACATTCTAGTCGAGCCTCTACTCACTGCTGGATACCAAGCTCACCAAATCCACTGCCTTCCACCCCCAGACAAATGGCCAAACTGAGGTCATCAATCAGATGATCGTACATATCCTTCACATGTATATTTCCAAGCACCCCCGCACATGGGATGAGAGTCTTCCCTATGTCCATCATAGCTACAACTGAGCCCTACATAGCTCAACTGGCCACAGCACCTTTTAGGTGGGGTTGGGATTCCAACCATTGGGCCCCATGGATGTTGCACTACCACTGGAGAACACCTCGACTGACTCGTCCCCTGCTCCACCAAAAGCTAACAAAGCCACCCTGTTCATTGAGAGGATCCATCACATCCACCAACAGGTTCAGGATATTTTACAGAAGTCCAATGCCAAGTACAAGCATCGCCATGATCGACACCGAGTACCACATAAGTTTCAGGTGGGCGACAAAGTTTGGTTGCTCTTGCAGAAAGAATGCCTTATAGAGCACCATAGGAAGCTTCAATGAATCTGGTATGGGCCATACACCATCACCAAGGCTATGGGTGACAATGCTTTTGCACTCAACATTCCCCCTTTCCTTGGCCTGCACCCAATCTTCAACGTGGCTCTCCTTCGGCCATATTTCCCACCATTATTGGACACCTTAGAGATAACAAAGAAGTTGACACCAACATAACTCAACCTTGACTACATGAAATAGGCATCCAGTGATCAGATTGTGGACACATAGATCAATGGCACCCGACAGCAAAGGATCCAGCTTTATCGAGTTGTCAAAGTAGGGCAGCTCCTGCACCAAGGCAAGTGGCTCACACGGGGCCAAATTCAACAGAAATTTCCTCATTTGATGGGGGAAATCAACACAATGGAGACCATTTCTTCCTAAGGGGGGAGGATTGATTCATATGGATGCCAGTGGCCTCCCACCTATTCCAACTAGTTCATTTTGGCAGTTTTCCAATTTGGCAGATTTTTTCCTAGTTTTCAGGTCCCTGACTTGCGAGGAAGTTTTGAGGCCCTAAACAATGTTTTTAGAGATCAGCACAATCGAAAATGGTCTCTATTATATAAAACCAAAATGTGTAGTCCTTGGATATACCTTTCCAACGAGCTATTGTGCACCTAAAATGGAGATCGTATGCAAAAGTTACGACCCCGGGAAGTTGACCGACTAACTTACCCAAATGGGGCCCACATGACTTTTAGTGCTTCATCTCCTAGGGTTAGGTTTTTGTATTTATAGGGTTTTTGACATTCTTGTTTATTGTAAAAAGGCATTCAGAGCCTCGTTGTAATGATATTCTTGTGAATGAGTGCAGTCGTCGCATCTCTTCTCAGAGATAAGCCAACACCATTCCAGCAAGCTTGTTTTCCGCTGCATTTTACAGTTTCAGCTTATTTCCTTTTTGAATAGAAAACCAGTTTTACTGTATCTCTATTATTTTGTGTTAAGCATATTTTAATAATATGTATTCATTTCATTCTACTCATAACATCTGGATCAGTGGTATCAGAGCGGTCTACTCCTTGTTGTCTTAATGCATATCCCAAACGAGGTCGGGGTACAAAGAATTGGGTCTCGAGCTTGTTTCTCTTGAGGACAAAATCTCTTGCAGGCACAAATGACCTCTCATGGAAGGAGAAAATAAAGATGATGGGACAGGAGATACTTTCAAAAAATTTCTTGAGAAATCCCTCATGCAACAGAGGAACGAGATGATGGATAGTTTCGCGCAAATCCTTCAGCAGCTACCAACAAGCGATGCATCTTCCTCGAGCAGAGGCGTCGCCCCCTTCAAGGTACAAATCAACTTTGATATTCCTATATTTGAAGGTCATATAGATGCAGATGTTGTAGACAAGTGGTTGAATCTACTAGAAGGGTATTTTTCTATCCATAACTTTTCAAATAGAGAAAAAAATACTTTTGCGCTCCTCAAAGTCGTTCCCCATGTCAAAGATTGGTGGGAAACTTTCTATGAGCAAAAGGAAACATAGGAACCCTCATTATTTACAGTCACAGCCACTTGGGAATCCTTCAGGGATTCTATTAAGGAACAATACTACCCTGTCGAAATCTATGAGGACTTGTATTCCAAATGCATCACACTGCGGAAAGAAAGAGACCAAGCAGTGCCAAATTTCACAAATATTTTCCATACCCTAGGCACAAAGCTGGGTATCAAAGATTCAGAGCGACATTCGGTTCTCAAGAACCATGGTTCTCTGCATATATACATCCAAACTAAAATGGAATTTATGGACATCTCGTCCTTGGGCGTGGCCTATCAATATGCCATCAAAATCGAGCAGAAACTCAAACAAAAGACGCAACAATTTGGGCCTAGGAACCCCTCGCAGTAAAAGCCAGGAAAGGGCAGCCACAACCTACAGAACAAAGGACAAAGCAAATATGGACATTATCAGGACAACCAATCCAAGCCGCAAGCAAAGAAGGACACTGAAAATACAAAGAAGGATACCGGGAAGTGGTGTGACTTCCATAAGATCCCTTGGCATAACATTGTTGATTGTCACTCAAAGTAGTCACCGGTGGCTAAAGTGAAAGCCTCTGAATCAGATGTGGGTTTTGACTCTGAGTCAGAACCAGAAAGGGGAAGACAGATCATTTACGCGGAGCCGAGTGCCACCGTTTCTACCACCAATCTCCGTCCCAATGAACCAGATGACCCAGAAGAAGGCGAACACCTTTTCCATTCACAGATGTGGGTAAAAGGCACCCCGCTGCACTTCATCATTGATAGCGGTAGCTAGAAGAAACTCATCTCAATAGAGGTCATCAAGCGGTTGGACCTATCGACAACATCGCACCCGCGTCCCTGCACCATTGGATGGCTACGCCAAGGAAGCAATCTCCGCGTCAGCCAACAGTTTCGACTGTTGTATGGCATCAAGCCCTTCAAACACGAGGTATTGTGTGATGTTGCTCCTATCGAAGTTTGTAATGTTCTTTTTGGCCAACCTCATTTATGGAAACGCCATATTGTATATGAGTCTAGGCCTCGTAGTGTTATTATTACTTTGAACAAGAAATTATATAGGATACCTGAGGCAGTCCCTCCTAGTGTTATTTCCTTGATCTCTTCCAAGTAATGTAGGAAGGACATCTCTCAAACCGGGAAATTTGTCTTCTTCGTGATTCGCTCTTAGAGTAAGAGAAAGATCACAGCCACATCCAGGGTCTCTGCGGCCGATCTCTCCACACAACAAAAGCAGGTGTATAAGGTCATGGAAGAACACTCAAATGTCTTCTCCTCTCCTATCGGTGTACCTATGCACTGCGAGGTCAGGCATCCCATCGATTTGACCTGAGGTGCACCGCTACCCAATGGGTCGGTCTACCGTCGCTCTCTGTTAGAAAACGAGGAGATCAAGAGGCAGATCCAAGAACTTCTCCACCAGGGTCACATCCATCCCATCTCATCTCCTTGTGAGAGCCCAATCATACTGGTGTAGAAGAAAGACGGGACTTGGCAACTCTACATTAATTACCGGGCCCTGAAAAAAATCACAGTCCGAAACCGGTACCCGATTCCCTGAATCAACAACTTCCTTGATTAGCTCACGGGGGCCAAATACTTTGGTAAGATTGATCTTCATTCTGGCTACCACCAGGTCCCAATAGAGCATATAGATGTATGGAAGACTGCCTTCAATTCAAAAGAAGGTCTTTTTGAATGGTTGCTCATGCCCTTTGGTTTGACAAATGCTCCAACAATGTTTATGAGGATGATGGAAAATATCTTGCAACCTTTCACCAATAATTTTGTAGTGGTGTATTTGGATGACATCCTCATCTACAGCAAGACTTGGGTGGCACACTTGCAGCATATTCAAGAGGTTTTGCACACCCTGCGACAGCACAAACTATATGCAAACTTGGAAAAATGCTCCTTCGGCATGGACAGGGTCCACTACTTAGGCTACATCATTGATGAGCATGGTGTTCATGTGGATCCGGCCAAGATCTAGGTCATCTGTGACTAGCCAGCCCCAACCACACTCTTCGAGCTTCGGACCTTCTTGGGCCTCGCCAATTTCTATCACAGGTTTTTGTTGGGATTCTCTCATATCGCATGGGCCCTCAGCCAAGTAACCAGGGGTGGGGGTAAGGAAAAATTTGTGTGGGGCCTGTCCCAACAGCAAGCCTTCAATGAATTAAAGCAACGCATATGCTCATCCTTGGTACTTTCATTATCGAACCTGCAGCATCCCTTTGAGATCGAGACAGATGATTCAGACTATGTTGTGGGCGTCGTTCTCACTCAACATGGCCACCCCATGGTGTATCATAGTGAGACGTTGTCATATTTTGTCCGTAAGTACCCTACTTACCACAAAGAAATGTACTCCATTGTGCAAGCCTGCTGCCAGTGGAGACATTACATTCTAGGGAAGGAGATAGTCATCCACACTGATCACAACCCACTACAATTCATGCAGACCCAAGGCAAATTGTAGAATGACCACCATCATAAGTGGTCCACATACTTACAGCAGTTCCACTTCAACATCAAGTATAAAATAGGAAGTACCAACCGAGTTTTTGATTGCCTTAGCCGACCTCCAGTCACAGCACTCTCCACAGTGCTAGACTCTTGCGTCCATGAGACCTCTGGATGGCCCCACCTCTATGAGACAAACCC
>CBVK0100138627.1:0-24839 GCA_900067695.1 Picea abies | reverse complement strand
TTCACCCCTCTCTGGGCTACGTCTCCTTGAGCCTCCTTCAATGGACTTGGCTCTTTGGGATTAGTTTGTCAAATTATCTTTACAAGATTTTGCTCAACTCCAATGGATTTACAGACTGTACCATTGGATTCAGAATACATAAAAACCCCAAATTTGACTGTAAAAACTCTGCAAATGGACAATGGCTCATCCAGCAATGACCTCTTCTACATGTGGCCTCCAAGCTTCCCTGAACTTTAATGGAGTAAAAATACTTGCAGAAGTCCTCCAATGGATCTGAAACCTATCCCAATGTGTTCATAGCATAATAAACAGTCATAAATGACTATTCAGTCTCAGAAAATGGATATGTGCTCATCTGAGCAATGCCTCAAACAATGAGGGCTTTAAGCTTCATGGAGCTTCCTCAAGCTTCAAATGTGAAAAACCTGCAAATGAGCTCTTCAAATGCCTGTGAAAATGGTTCCAATGGACTCAGAACGTCCAAAAACCCCTAGCTGGGCTTTTACGGCACCTGATTTGGTAAAAAACTCATCAAGTTATGTTTGCTGCCATTTTTCCTTTCTCCAAGCTCTGTTCCAAGCTCGCCATATTGCACCTGTCGAAAGTGAACCTAGCCTCTGAGCGTTTTCAGTCACAAAACCCAGAAAAAACGTGCGTTCCACAAATCACGCTAATTTGTCGAACAGTTACCCAGAATAAAGGCCCCAAGAACGGAGGTGTTGGGCGCATGGGGGGGACCATATGGCCACGTTCCCCGCGCATAAAGGGTTAAGTTGCCAGGTTGAACCAAGAATGGACATGTGTCCAAGCGCGTGGGTGTAATCCATTTGCCAATCCAAAACACGCGTACATTAAACATGGCATATAATATAATCGTGCGCACGTTTTAATACATTGGTAAACATATAACATATGGTTATGTGAAACTTAATACACCCGCGCCAAACATATTAAACAATGGTTATAATAACCATTTAAAAACTTAACCACGCGCGCCATAAAATGCGGACCAGTCACATGGGATGTTACGTAACCCTGTGGTGCGGTCAATGTTATAAACTCCCGCGCATATAACACATATAAAATCGTGTGCATATAACAATACAAACCCCGCGCGGTCAAACATGGGATTGGTCACATGTTATGGCAAAACCCACGGTTTAAATAAATGTAACCGCGCCAAATAATATGTGGTTTTGAATTGAAATAACCTGCGCATATGATATAATTATAGTCATATGAAACAAGCGCGTGACCGGGGGTTGGGGCTAAGCCCCAACCCATACCCCCGTCGTATGATAAACAATGCTAATTCAAATCAAATATTTCTCATATTGTTAACAAAAATTATAAGGCAGAATGTTGTCTAGTGAAATTTGTGAAGTCGTTTCCAAGAGAGGAGGTCCGGGGGTCAAACCCCGCGGCCTCCATATATATTTTAAATGACCAAATAGCCAAATTCGGAGTGCCACGTGGCAGCCCTTCATTGGGCCACGTGGCACCTTTTCATTCGCTTATAATATGCCACGTGGCACCTTTTCATTCGCTTATAATATGCCACGTGTCACCATGCTACTCGTTCAGTTGTAACCAATCACTGAACGCCACGTCACCTACCACGTGTGAACCGTACCATCAAGCCACGTCAGCTGTACGGCCTCTGCCACGTCAGCTGTACGGCCTGCCCAGTCAGCATCCCTTTTTTTTCCTGTTTGGCGATTCGAACAGATCGCGATAACTTTCACTCCGGACGTCCGTTTGAGACGAAACGAGTTGCGTTGGGTTCATGATGACGAGGGCTACAAACCCATTTGATTTGAGGCGATTCTGAGAACTTTGATTTTTGAGCTAAAATTTGCCCCCTGGTCCAGATTCTGATCAGTAGTCATGCCTTAAGGCCGACTACGACGACCCTGGGTCATCGCAGGCCACGATATAGGGTGCCTGCGACGACCTCCACACGTGGTACCCTTGCAAACTCAACCCAAAAAGCCATTTCTAACCAATGAAAAGTAAAAATTGATCCATGAAAAGTTGAAGGAGATGAAAATTACCTATTCTGCAGAGACCATTCGCCAAATCATCAATTGTGACTTCCGCAATCCGCAGTGGAAGTTTGAGATAAAAAGGGGGTTTTGGAACAAAGTTTGGGTGGAATAACAATGGAATGGTAAAATGAAGTTTTTACCCAATTTTATTAACTTTTTACTTTTCCATTTTATATTTTATATTATTTTAATATATTTCACCTAAACCCTATAATTATGATGGTATTACAAGTGTTTGATTTTTCCCAGGTGAGAAATCTAGGAGTGGAATATTGAACAAGGATACGCTTTTTGATTTTCTTTTATACATTTGACGCATGTATAGATCCTTTTATATTTTTCAGGAAAAACTCTGAGCTTAGTTTTTGTTCTTTCTTGTGGTCGTAAATCAATGAGAATGTAACCAAGTATACTTTTATCACTTTTTCAGACTCGTAAAGGTTATACGAAAAAATAACCCCTGGATTTCCCTTTAATCTCTTTTCAGACTCTTTAAAGATGAAAAGATTTCCGAGCGACCTTGTTCTTTTCACGCTTGTAAAATTATTTGAAGAAAACATTTGATGAGTGGTAGGTTATCAATTTTTCAGTCTCATCAGATTAACTTATGAAAAAGGAGCTTGTAGAGTCCTCTTTAAGTGTTTTTCAGACTCTCTAAACATGAAAAACCCCCGATTTTTCTCTCTTTGGAGCCGTTAAACAAACATTGAAATACCCATATGGGACCGAGCCACTCCTTCTTAGGGTTCGTTAAACATACTCCGAGGGAATCATCCGAAGGATGAGCTTACATCAACAAGCATATGTTATCTCCTTAAGCTTGCGTAAAAATAAAGAGGTACTTGCCAGAAATGGTGGGGGAAAATTTGGGAAAGAAATGTGTCTATGTATCCATGTTAGTGGAAATAATAGTCGCTCTTGAACATGATACCCCCCTTCATCATTGAATCCAGGTTGGGAAATCCATTTGTCTCTCGTTTGACCATATGCATGTCCATATGTTGGGGTCCTTCTTGAGTCAATGTTGCCCATACCATTTTCGTGTCATTCATATGTTCAAGATAATTCCAGCCTTAATAAGCCTCCTATTGAGTCGCCCATCTACAGTTATAAATTTTCTACCATGTCGGCCTTCCCTATGTCAGTTTCAAATCATTTTATACTCTGATATACCTCAAATTTGTTACTTATTTCATGTCATTGATGAGGGATACATCAAGGCCCTCCTGTGATGGATCTTTTCCTGTCGACTTCAGCTCATTAACTAGGAACAAGACTTAGAAATCATTCAGTACCTTAGATCTTGCATGCCTCAATGGCAGGTTTCTTCACTTTCAACAGTGGGTTCACATCCTTGACCCCTGATTGGGAGATTTCATCGAGTGTTCGACTTCAACTCATTTATTCACATTCGTTGGATTATACTGGGGTACCTTGGGAGTCATTGACATCAATGGTGATTTCCCTCGCACTTGTTAACAGTTTTCATCATTGACCAGTAATCAAGTGGTTTCTACCATGTTCAAATTCAGCCCCTGTAATCACATGGTTAGATTCGTACTTAGGGACGATGAAATTGAAGATCCTGGATCACCCCATTCTAGTCCAGGTTGCGACGAAGTATCCATGATTTGTATTGACACATAGATCCACTTTGTATGTCTCGTGGCTATGTCTGAGTTTGAATTCTTTAGAGAATATATCCACAGTGTATTCTGGGTGGCTATGTCGATTCACCTTGACATGGATCCATAATGTATATTTAGTGGCCATGACTCATTTAACATTTTGCAATCTGATTATGGGAATTCCTACCTCGGACAATGGTATATTATTATGTTGATTCTTGACTATTTGTAGGTTCCCGACTGATGCGCTCTTTGTTTCTGATGCACACATTCTACAAAGTATTTTGGCTATCACGAGTTCCAGCCTCATACTTTGGGGGGAATTCTGTTACATATTATTTTTGTTACCTTGATGATCCATTGACAAACATGTTTTTATGTTCCCAAAAGATCCTATATTCATGAGAAAGGTGACTGACTTCTTCTTATCAAAAACCTTATTAAGGAAGGTCGTCATAGGTTGCTCCATAGGCAGGCTGCAACAATGCCTGGTCATTGCCCTCTGCTATACAACTGGCATGCGACGTCTCTATAGGCTTCTTGGCCCTAGACCAATTTTTGAGCAAACATTGGTCACGTTTGACCATTTTGGGGATTTCAATAGGCTGGTCAAAGATGGAGCTCCCAGGCGAAGCTGAGATCCTGGGATCTCACTCATTTTGTGGGCTTTTGGGATTTTAGGGTTTATGTAACGGGTATGGGATGTCGGCCCATGGGTTTACCCATGTTTAGGCATTTTTGTAATGTATAAATGGATAGCTAAGTGATGTAATAACTACTTAGGTACTTGTGATCGGCTTAGTGCAAGAAGTTGTAAGTGTGGCTAAGTGTTAAGAGGATTTTTTCACATACTGTGTAAGGCTTTGTGCTAATAAGGGGTTGGCTTTATGCCTTGACCTGATTTTGGGAAGGAGGATCTGGCGGGTTGCGTGCAAATCTCTTGTCCTCTGAGGAGTTTTGCTCTGTGGCTTGGTGCATAGGAGCTGAAGAATGTAGAAAGATTGAATTAATAAAGAAGAGAGGAAGAATTTGGTGGACATAGCCCCATACTGGGGTGAACCACGTATATCCTGTGTTCTAATGTGCTTTGTGCAATATTGTTCATGTTGTTTATGTGTTTATCTGCTTAGTTTATTGATCTTGATGTATGATAGATAGATATGTGGATGCTTAGTTCTCTATAATATTTGATTGTTAGATCTGGGTAAATGTTATGTGCTAGGTGATCAAAAGTACTTGATCTTGGTTACTACTGTGTTGATCTTTAATTAGGGTTTAATCTATGATGTGAATGGAATTTCTGAACTAATGCATATTGATTGGCTAAGTGTTGTAATCACGAATCTGTGTCCCAACTAGGTTGTAGACACCTGAGTCTTGCAACCCCCCTTGCCTCCACCTCGGGTGAGACTTCATTTGCTTCGCAGGTGTTGCCGAAAGGGTCGATAGTTAGGGTTTTGTTGGTGCATTGTTGAAGCATTGAACCCTGGGTCTACCCCTATGCCAACAAATGGATCTGTTGTTGAGACTTAAACTGTGATTGCTAGGAACTGAAGAAAAGAGAAATCTATGTGCATAGATATGTTGTTGCAATGCGCATTATTCTACTTGACTTGTGAATCTCTCTGTGAAGAAAGGAACCGGATTTGAAGAAAAGAGGTAAGATCTTAAAGCTTTGTGCTCTGATAAAGGTAAGATAAGTGGAATTTTTTTCTTCAAAAGTATGAATCTAGGTATGATTGATATATTTTGTCCTAATCTGAAAACTAGGGCACAATTAGAAGAAAGAGTCGATCTGAATAGATTCGATAGAGATAGTGAAAGATATGTTATTCATATGCATAGAAATAGTTTTTGGACTAACAAGTGGATGTAGGAACCTAGAAAGATTTTTTGCATATTTCAGGTCCAGTATGGTGATCCCAGTGCGCAGTACAGGAAAGGTTGGGGTTCGTTTTAACTAAAGAGAGGAGTGACACTGTGTTATAACTGCAGAAGACTGGGACATCTTGGTAAGGAATTCCCTAGTATAGGTCCTATTTATCTTTGTTGTAAATCTATTGGTCATGAGGTTGAGGATTGCCCAAGAATGATTGCTAAAGTTGAAAAGATGAACCTGAGACAAGAAAAATATAAATAAGGAAAAGAGGCTAAGGATATGTTAGAGAACCAGAAAGAATCAGACACTATGTTATTACAGTTGAAAGAAACACTGAATGATCATAAAGACTTCAGTTTACCAGAGATCTTGAAAGAAAAATAGTGCATAGAAACAAGAATAAGAGACTTCGACACAGACTGTATCTTAGATGAAGAAACACAGGTGAATATCATGCCAGAAAGCACTTGAGAAATTTTGGGAAAGCCTACTATGATACCTTCATTGACAAAGATAGGCGTGTTTAAAGGAAATATCATAACCCTATGTGGAAGAGTTACTAATGTACCTATGATTTCTCATGAAACATCGACCGAAGAATAATTTGAAGTCATTAAGTTTGTTGAGAACAACACCCCTTTTGCACGTTTGTTAGGAAATACTTGGATTGAAAAGGATCAGATCCAAAGGAAAGAAGAGGGGGAAGCTATAGAACAGAAAAAGAAAGAATTAAGGGACTTCATAGCTAGAAAAATAGAGCGCTTAATAGAAGAACAAGAGGATAAGTCGAAGCAACAGAGGGAAAGAGAAGTAGTTGTCGAAGTTGAAAGAACACAGGAAGGTTTGAAGGACCTATCCATGCAAGACAGAAAAGTACCTACCCTAAAGTTAATAAGAGAAGAAGTACTACCTTTTCACCCTTTGGACAAACATTAGCAGTGCGAAGCTACTAGACTAAGAGAAGATAAGAATAAGAATGGAAAGAGGAACCCAGAGACTCAAATCACAGGAAAGAACGAAAGAAATCTCAATAAGAAGAAAGCAAAGTTAGAAAAACTACGGGAAGCTCCAAAGAAGACTTCTTAGGAGACAGATCTACAGAAGTTGAACCTCGCCGAAATAGAAGAACAACATAGAATGGTACTTCGCCACTGCGAAGAAATATGACCATTGGAGGCATCCCAACCATTATAATGATGCTCTAGAATGGCTAGAAACACAATTATTGATGGAAAGATCGTCGCTATACCGTTGAGACCACGCCCTAACAGATGGATGCGCATTGATGGATGTATTCCTACCCATTCGGGGGATTTGTTACGACGCTTGCCTATTTAAATCATCAGACGTTGTGCTGGGACCACTTTTTGCAAACTGATATATCCAAGATAACAGAGAATTGATTGCATATCATGCTATGTTGTCTAGACCTTGCCATTCATTTGATTACCTTGCTTGTTTTTTCACCTAGCTGATTTATTTTATTACAAGTGTGAATGTCGGGCGAGCGTAGCCCAGTAGTGAAGTTCGTAGAGGAGATTCTTGTAGACCTCATGACTGAGAAAGTCATTTCTATAGGAAATACATGCATCGTTGACTGGCGGATTGCAAGCATCCCCATAGACTGGACGGCATTCTGGTTGCACTACTGAGAAGTGAAGAAAACACCACGATGATCTGGCTAATGCGAAGCAGATCATGTTGGTCTAGCCAGACTACATCCTGCCTTTGACTGGTGCGGTTAACCGTGAAAGTGTCCCATGTGATTTCGAATACATTCTCATCACTGTGTACCTCTCGAAGGGGATATGCGCAGTTGGACCCCATTTGGGATTGATCCCAGCTCTCAAGATTAGTGACTTCAACCTCGGAGACCGGAAGAACTATGCAATACTCGCGTCGCATAGGTATTTGATGAAGATGAGAGGGAAGAAGCCCAAGATAGTTCCCCAGTCATGGATTAAGGAGCTCGTGCGATCCACAATCTTGAACGTGATGAAGATCCCCCACTTCAACCGACACCAGAAGGTTAACGCTTGTGTTAAACTCCTCCTATAGTGCTACCATGGAGGGTATCTATGGCTTGATAGGTGCTTCACTGTGGATCCAGCACTGATCCACCTTGTTAGCGATTATTTTTGTCATTAGGCGCAGAAGCACCCAGGTCTGCAGAATGAACGGGAAACACCCAAGCACAGCAGTGGAAGGACCAACTTTCTGGTTACAAGTCAAGCGAGTGAGCAAGGTTTTGATGTCTACAACCGAGACCCATCCACAAAGCAGATCAACGGTCATCAAGATCTCGGGGTTACCAAGTCACCCGACATATAGCGCCAAAGAAAGCCCTTATATTTCAAGGTTGAATCTGGGTCATCTGATCCAGCGATGCGTGGCACAGGATCTAGCCACACCGGTATATCGTCATTCCAGGGTTCAAGGGGTAAAATTCCCCGTCTCTTCACCTTTCAAAACCCCGAACCCCAAAATTTCGATAGCACCCAGGACTGGGCCAGTGGTTTTGGTATCTGGTCATAAAGGAACGGGTCTGGAGGAGGGACGTGTGGTGCCAGGTTGAGTCGTCTCGGCATATCTCTCATTGCGATTTCAATCAGCAAAGGTTAGCCCTTTTATATCTGCGAGCGCCAAAAGCATGGAATTTGGGGCCCGCGACATCACGAAGCACTTTCAGTCATCCATTCAAAGGGGAAACCTGGCGACAAATAGAGTCATCTCGACACTTCGCTCATCGCGATTCCAACACGCAAAGAGCAGCTCCATTATTTTCTGATGCATGAGTTGCTGGGAGGATCCCAAATCGGGGCCCACGGTATCGTCGGGAGATTAAGAGCTGTCAGATCTAGAGGGATGCGTGGTGCCAGGTTGAGCCGTCTCGGCATATCGCTCATCGTGATTTCAATCAGCAAAGGTTATCCCTTTTATATCCGTGAACAACAAAATCATATGGTCACATCCCATGGTCACTTTAGGAGAGGAAGGAGCTGCATAAAGAAGGCCAAAGGTGTCGGGTTCAGTTGCAGAGGGGATCATCGTGATCTCCAGGTGCCATCGGACCCGATCTTAATACTGTTTCTAGTATTGAAGTAAATAAAGGCAGGAATGGGTAGTTGAAGCCTCCTTTCATTCATTAAATGAGGAGAATGGAGGGTCTGGCGAGCCGCCTGCCTGCAGAGGTCCTGTGTATCGATTCTCTCAACAAAGGCATGTCGAAGTCCTCGACTCGACAGAAAATCCTGCGCACGCTAGCCAAGCACTCCATGGTTCAGCTACCCTCCTTACAGGAGCCTTGCGTAGTTAAGGTGGCATTTAAAGAAAGATATCAGTACGAGTTTGACTGAAGGGACATCAAGCCTTGAGTAACTGGGAAAGCCTCTATGAGGTGAATTTACCTGAGTATATAAACTCAGTCTTTGGTATTTTGTAAGCATCGATGGTAGAGCAAAGCTCCCGACTGCAAAGTTTCAATAACCACTCTGGTTTCCTGGTTGTGCATCTGTATCTGAGATTTTTGGTTTTATAAAAAACAGTTTCTTTACTCTGTCTATGTTTTCGTCTCATACCAGAGAGTTCATGATCAAATGATTCGCATGAATTGTTACATTTATGTTATGATAAAGGATTTGTCGTCGCATTATTGTATTCCTTGGTCTTCTATGTTTGAATATAAGACAATCTTGTGTTTGGACGCTTTCTTCTCTAGCCTGTTATGAGCCTGATGTTTATGACAGACCCTCGCACTCTTCTCATACAAGTCTTCCCCCGGCTCACTCCTATTACAATTCACTGTTTGAAGTTTATCTAAGACCTCACTTGCTCATGCATGCCTGGCCTATTTTCAGAGTTGAGACGATATTGTTTTGAGTTTACTTCCATCTAATCATCCCTTTATAAACAAATCGTGACATTGAACTGATGGGCATCGGGCTCTGCTCCTATCGCAATCTAGGAGTGACTTCTGACGCTAACATTTCTGGCACCATTGCCGGGGAAGGAATTGAATATTTTTCCCAGGATTGAACGACAACGATTAACTGATTCTAAAGGTGCATCAGATATCAGAATTATCAAGATTGTTGTTGTGCACCTGGTGACTCCATTGTGACGACCCCACTTGGGCGGACCTGCCTTATTAACTGTGGCTTTCAGAGGAAGACATACGCAGTCTCATCCACAGTTGCCTCTAGCTACGCTTGAAAGAGATCCAGAAGCGATGCTCAGGAAAGGAAAGGCCCCTGAAGAAGAATCTTCCATCGCCGAACCAGGTAATTTGTCATCTCCTTTCGTAAGAACTCCTTTTTCTCCTCCTCAGATTCTTGAACGTCCTCCTTTCGAGGTGTCCCGTTTCCTGAATTTCAGGAGTGTTCCTATGAGTTTTCCTCTCCTGGTCTGGGACCGAAGGGACAAAACCTTGTCACTCCCTTTTCCCCTGAAACGGTACCTTGGCGTAGACCCAGAACCACAGCAGATTTCCCCACTCCTATATTTACTACTCCTATGCAGAAAGAAGCTCCCACTGACTTGAGATCATTATCCTTCTCCTTAAATCCCCTCTTGTTTCCCACTCCACTTCGGGACTCATTCCCAGTATCCCTTTCACGAACTCCTTCTCCTCCCAGTTCTCCTCCACCTAATATCCCTATGGCTGATGCTAATCCCCCTCTGAATAGAATGGACACCATAGTTGCTGCCAGATATGCTCCCTTAATTCTACCCCATCCTATGAATCCTCTCCCCACTGGAGATTACTTGAAATACATGCCCAAGTTCACCGGGGAAGGGGACGTAACTGATGAAGAGCACCCGGTTGCTTTCTACAGTTACGCAGACAACCTCAACATTGAAAATGAAGATGTCTGGATGAGAGTCTTCATCCAGAGCCTGGATGGTGAGGTGAGGAAGTGGTTTAGAGGATTGGCTCCAGGATCTATTGCTGGGATTGAAGCTCTATATAGTGCTTTCCTGAGGCAGTGGGGAGATAGGAAGGATTTCATGTATTACATGACAGAGTTTGGGTCTTTGAAGAATATGGATGGAGATTCTGTCTTTGACTTCTCCAAAAGATTCAATAAGATGTATAATAAAATCCCTACCGAAATAAATCCTTCAGAAGCCTCGGCCAAAATTTCTTATGCTAGTGCGTTTGGCCCCGATTTCTGCCTGTTGTTGAGAGAAAGAAGAGCCACCTCCTTGGCTCAAATGCAAGATGCGGCCATAGAATTGGAATTAATGTGTTAGCAACTGGCAGACTGAGGAGAAAGGCCAACACAGACAGGAGAAAGGGAAGGTCAGAAGCCTCGACTTCTGACCCATCGGTGCCCCACCCTCAAGTGGATGAACTGACCAGGATGGTGAAATCTTTGTCCATAGACATGAAGAGAATGAAGGTCGAGGGGAGGAAAGAATATAAGGGCCCTCTGAACGCCGAAAAAAAAGGAGGTTTCAGGAGGCCAAACAATTTTACTCCCACGAATGTGCAAAGAGAGAAGGGAAGAGACAAAGAAGACCAGAAGATTCAGGCCCCTTTTCAAAACAATTTTGTGGCCGAGGGGGAAGAAGGGGAAACAGACGAGCTGGATCCTGAAATCCATTGCTTCGGGGACACTCCTCCTTTTCCTCATCTCACTTAATCAGCATATGAGGAATCTCTCATGGACATCCATCTAAATGAGCTGAGAAAGGGAGACAAGGCTAGTGGCAGCCCAGGCAGATATGATCTGAGGTCAAGGAAAAAGACTAAAGCACCTGACGTTCCCAAGCAGTCTACCAGGACAGAGGAACCTGCCAACGAAGCAGCAGACAGTCACAGAGGTAAGAAGACCCAGCCCCTCTCTCCCATTATCCAGAGTCATGCTCCCAAAATAAGAGAAATCCCAAAGCTCTCATCTTCTTTTAATTTCGAGCATGAAATTCAAAAAATCAGAATCCCTGTGCCCCTGACAGAATTGATTAAACATAAAGAATTCAAAAAAATTTTCTCTGAGCTTTTGCAGTCTAAAGCCTCATGCCTTCCCATAGACTCCATAAACCTCCAAGATGAAAAGCCACCAGTTGTCCTAGGACCCATGGTAGAAGATAGGGATGACTCATCCCCCCCCTTTTACACATCCCTGAACATACATGATAAAGTACTGCATAATTGTTTGATGGATTCGGGGGCTTCCCACAACCTCATGCCCAAGATTGTCATGGAGGAGTTAGGACTAGAAGTCACCCGAGCCTATCATGACCTCTATTCCTTTGACTCCAGAAAAGTTCAATGTCTAGGAGTTATCAAAGACCTGGTCGTGACCTTGTTTCAACTGCCCATGAAAAGTGTGGTCATGGACATTGTAGTGGCCGATGTCCCCCCCAAGTTCGGTATGTTATTATCAAGATCTTGGATAAAGAGACTGGGAGGAACCTTGCAGATGGACCTCACATACACTATTATCCCAGTGTTTGGAGGAGAGCATAGAAGGCTATACAGAGAAGCCCAACTGGCATATATAATCAGTGATGAGGCCAACCCTACCAATCATCCCATCTTTTCCTTAGACACTGATTTAGGCTCCATTTTACTACAAATCACCCATGCCCCCGAGCCTCCTCTCAAACTTAGAAAGCAGCCCACTTCTCCTCGTGAAATTCCTCTTTCCATCACCTCTGTTTGGAAAATGTTTTTTGATGGAGCCTGTTCCCGGGAAGGCGCTGGTGTTGGGGTGTTTTTTGTGTCACCTACCCAAGAAACCGTATCTCTTTCATACAAGTTAGAATTTGAAACCACAAACAATGTGGCAGAGTATGAAGCCCTTGTTCTAGGATTAAGAGCTACAAGGGAAATGGGAATTCAGGAGATAGCAGTGTTCGGAGATGCAGAGTTGGTGGTCCAACAGATCCGAAGCGCTTATCAAGCCAAGCACCCTCGACTCAGAAGTTACAGGAATGAAGCATGGGACCTAATTGATAATTTCTTCTCAGCTTTCAATATCTCTTTTATTCCAAGAGAGGATAATGCTGTGGCCGATTATTTAGTTGTCTCAGCTAGCTTGCTCAAGGTTTCTCTACCATCCATAGTCAGTTCTGATGTTGAAATAATATATAGGCCCTCTATAACGGATAATGTCAAGCATTGGAGGGTATTCGACGATGATCAGGAAATTGAAAGGTTTCTTCATTCCGTTGATGAATTTTCTACCTTGCACATCGATCAGGATCTTGACATAGGAGGTGACCCCCACCTTGTGTTGTTTTTAAATAAAATTGCTAACCACCAGATTATTCAGCTACCTAGTAATCATATTCCGAGGGGACTAGTCCCGTTGGAAAGGTTTTTTGATGGGAACGATGTGGCAGTAAACAGTAGAGTTTCATATGAAGATGTTGATACAGCTGAATGCAACATTGGTTCACAGGAGGAGCCTAGGTTCGTCAAATTGTCAAGCAGTCTGACCAGCGAACAAAGGGCCAAATATACGTAGTTGCTGAGAGAGTTCGCCGATGTGTTTGCATGGACATACGAAGACCTCAAGACATATGACACATCAGTCATTGAACACAAGATCCCACTAAAGGAAGAGGCTAAGCCATTTAGGCAGAAGCTAAGACAGATAAATCCCTTGTTGTTGCCTGTTATGGAGAAGGAAATGAAAAAGTTGTTAGAGGCCCAGATCATCGTCCCCTTAAGATATTCCGAATGGGTGGCCAATTTGGTCCCAGTAAGAAAGAAAAGTGGAGAAATAAGGCTTTGTGTCCACTTCAGGAACCTGAACAGGAGCTCAAAGAAAGATAATTATCCCCTGCCCAACATGGAACATATATTGCAGAAGGTCACTGGTGCATCTAGAATATCCATGATCGATGGGTTTTCTACTATAATCAGATATCGGTCATGCCTGAGGATAGGGAGAAGACAACCTTCACCACTCCTTGGGGCACATTCATGTATGCCAAGATGCCATTTGGACTAATGAATGCAGGAGCAACATTTCAGTGAGCCATGGATATAGCCTTCATTGGGGAGAAGGACCGGTTCGTGGTGACCTATCTCGATGACATGACGGTCTTTTCCAGTTCAGACAAGGAACACCGCCGCCACTTGAGGAAAGTCGTCATGAAGTGTCGGAGGTTTGGTCTATCCCTAAACCCCAAGAAATATTTGTTCGCCATGTAGGAAGGGAAGTTGTTGAGCCGTATAGTATCAGCAGAGGGAGTGAGAATTGATCCCAGCAGGGTGGAGGCAATTCAAACCTTATCACTCCCCAGGTCTAAAAAAGAGGTTCAAGCCTTTTTGGGAAAAAATAATTTCCTAAGGAGGT
Organism: Picea abies; assembly: GCA_900067695.1. Classification (NCBI taxonomy): domain Eukaryota; kingdom Viridiplantae; phylum Streptophyta; class Pinopsida; order Pinales; family Pinaceae; genus Picea; species Picea abies. Next base: position 10,969 of record CBVK0100138627.1, on the reverse strand, counting down.
TTGTCTCGAATTTCGTCGAGCTAGTGAAACACATCACAGCCATGCTCAGGAAGGGAAATGAGGTGAAATGGACCGCTGAGCCCAGGGCATCTTTCTACCAAATAAAAAGGGCATTGACTGAGACACCTATACTGATCATTCCTGACTATTCCAAAGAATTCCTAATTTTCTCCTTTGCTTCTTTTGATACAGTAGCAGTAGTCTTGTTACAGAAAAATGAGAAGGGGCATGAGAAACCCATCGCTTTCTTCAGCAAGGCATTAAGAGATGCAGAGACCAGGTATGAGATCATGGAGAAGCAGGCCTATGCCTTAGTGAAAGCCCTCAAAGCTTTCAGGATCTATGTCTTGCATTCGAAGGTGACAACATACGTTCCTTCATCTTCCGTAAAGGACATTCTTGTACAGCCAGACATAGATGGAAGAAGAGGTAAATGGATAGCAAAAATTCTAGAATTCGAATTGGAAATAAAGCCCACCAAGTTGGTTAAGGGGCAAGGTCTATCCAAGCTATTGGTTGAATCCAATTGTGAAGCCCTAGGAGTTAGTTTCCTCAACACTCGCTCAGAAACTCAGCAAGCTGAGCTACCCAACTAATGCCCTCGAGATGGCTTATCACTGGAAGATTGTGCCTAGTATCGTGACATTCTGTACTTTTTGCAAGAACTGAAGCCTCCGGATGGAATGGGTAAAAGCAAGGAAAGAGCTTTAAAGCTCAAGGCGGTCAGGTATTGTCTCATTGAGAAAGTTTTGTACTGGAGAGATCCTTTGGGGATGTTGTTGAGATGTTTGAACCCACCAGAAGCCCAGAAAGTTATGTTTGATTTCCATGAAGGCTTTTGTGGGGGGCATCATTTCTGGAAGACCATAGCTCATAAGATCCTCAGGGATGGATATTACTAGCCTAATTTATTCGTTGATGTCTGCAGAGGAATCAGAGCTTGCATCAAATGTCAAAAGTTCTCGGGAAAGCAACAGCTCAAATCGCTGCCATTAAATCCTATAGTATCTCCAGCACCTTTTCAGTAGTGGGGGTTGGACTTCATTGGAGAAATTCATCCTCCCTCAAGTGGTCAACACAGATGGATCCTAATAGCAAGAAATTATTTCACCAAGTGGATAGAAGCTGTCCCCACCAGAAGTGCATCTCACAAAGTAATTATCAGCTTCCTGGAGGATATCATAGCCAAATTTGGTTGTCCCAGCAGGATCGTAACCGATAATGCTACTTCTTTCAAGTCTGGGCCTCTAATTGAGTTCTGTGAGCAGTTCCAGATCTCACTAATTCACTCGACCCCCTACTATCCCCAGGGAAATGGTTTAGCAGAGTCCTCCAACAAAATCCTAATAAGGATCATCAAAAGACTGTTGGAAGACAACAAAAGGGCCTGGGATTCAAAGTTGAAGTTCTCTCTATGGGCTGATCGTGTGGCAACGAAGAAATCTCTGGGCACTTCTCCTTTTCAGCTAGTCTATGGAGCAGAGGTGGTTTTTCCCACTCAACTCTCCTTACCTATGGCGAAATTATTTCAAGATTATGAGGGAGAAACAGATCATATGATCAGGAGGATTCATCATATAGTAGAAGTGCAACAGATCAGAGAACAGGTGAGGATCACAGCCCATAGTCACCAGGAAAAGATCAAGCAAGCTTTTGACAAGAAGGTCAGGAAGAAAGAGTTTGAGATCAGAGATTTGGTACTCAAGTGGGACGCCCCCAGGCAGGATAAAGGAAAACACAGCAAGTTTGACACCCTCTAGATTGGCCCCTTCAATATCTCTGAGAGTTTCTCCAACAACACGTATGGGTTGCAAGATCTAGAGGGTGAAGAGGTTTTCAGCAGCCCAGTGAATGGGCATTTTCTGAGGAAATGTTTTATTTGAGTCTCAGATGACTCCCTTGTTTGTAAATATTGTCCTTTAGTTCTTTGTTTAGTTTCTTTTGCGTATTTTTGGCCTAATAAATGACTCCATAGCCCAATGGCAAGGCACTGAAGCTACAGAAGGAGTTCTTAGAGCATCGCAGGGATGAATCTATCCCCCATGGAGCCTAATGTTAGCGATTATTTTTTTCATTAGGCGCAGAAGCACCCAGGTCTGTAGAATGAACGGGAAACACCCAAGCACAGTAGTGGAAGGACCAACTTTCCGGTTACAAGTCAAGTGAGCGGGCAAGGTTTTGATGTCTACAACCAAGACCCATCCACGAAGCAAATCAACGGTCATCGGGATCTCGGGGTTACCAATTCACCCGACATATAGCGCCAAAGAAAGCCCTTATATTTCAAGGTTGAATCTGGGCCGTCTGATCCAGCGACGTGTGGCGCAGGATCTAGCCACACCGGTATATTGGCATTCGAGGGTTCAAGGGGTAAAATTCCCCGTCTCTTCACCTTTCGAAACCTCGAACCCCGAAATGCCGATAGCGCCCAGGACTGGGCCCGTGGTTTTGGTAGCTGGTCGTAAAGGAACGGGTCTGGAGGAGGGATGCGTGGTGCCAGGTTGAGCCGTCTTGACATATCGCTCATCGCGATTTCAATCAGCAAAGGTTAGCCCTTTTATATCCATGACCGCTGAAAGCATGGAAGTTGGGGCCCACGACATCATGAAGCACTTTTAGCCATCCATTCAAAGGGGACACCTGGCGACAAATAGAGCCATCTCGGCACTTCGCTCATCGCGACTCCAACACGCAAAGAGCAGCTCCGTTATTTTTCGATGCGCGAGTTGCTGGGAGGATCCCGAACCGGGGCCCACGGTATCGCTGGGAGATTAAGAGCCGTCAAATCTGGAGGGACGCATGGTGCCAGGTTGAGCCGTCTCGGCATATCGCTCATCTCTATTTCAATCAGCAAAGGTTAGCCCTTTTATATCCGCAAACGCTGAAAGCATATGGTCATAGCCCATGGTCACTTGAGGAGAGGAAGGAGCTGCATAAAGAAGGCCAAAGGCACCAGGTTCAGTTGCAGAGGGGATCATCGTGATCTCCAGGTGCCATCAGACCCGATCTTAATACTGTTGCTAGTATTGAATTAAATAAAGGCAGGAGCGGGTAGTTGAAGCCTCCTTTCGTTCATTAAATGAGGGGAATGGAGGGTCTAGAGAGCCGCCTGCCTGCAGAGGTCCTGTGTATAGATTCTCTCAACGAAGGCGTGCCGAAGTCCTCAACTCGACAGAGAAGCCTGCGCATGCTAGCCGAGCACTTCATGGCTTAGCTACCCTCCTTACAGGAGCCTTGCATAGTTAAGGTGGCATTTAAAGAAATATATCAATACAAGTTTGATTGAAGGGACATCAAGCCTTGAGTAACTGGGCACGCCTCTGTGAGGTGAATTTACTTGAGTATATAAACTTAGTCTTTGGTATTTTGTAAGAATCGATGGTAGAGCAAAGCTCCCGACTGCAAAGTTTCAACAACCACTCTGGTTTCCTGATTGTGCATCTGTATCTGAGATTTCTGGTTTTATAACAAACAGTTTCTTTACTCCGTCTATGTTTTCGTCTCATACCAGAGAGTTCATGATCGAATGATTCGCATGAATTGTTACAGTTATGTTATGATAAAGGATTTGTCGTCGCATTATTGTATTCCCTGGTCTTTTGTGTTTGAATATAAGAGGATCTTATGTTTGGACGCTTTCTTCTCTAGCCTGTTATGAGCCTGATGTTTATGACATACCCTCGCACTCTTCTCATACAATTCTTCCTCCTGCTCACTCCTATTACAATTCATTGTTTGAAGTTTATCTAAGACCTCACTTGCTCATGCATGCCTGGCCTAGTTTCAGAGTTGAGACGATATTGTTCTGATTTTACTTCCATCTGATCATCCCTTTATAACAAATCGTGACATCGAACTGATGGGCGTCGGGCTCTGCTCCTGCTGCAATCTAGGAGTGACTTCTGATGCTAACACACCTGATCACTGGATTGAGCATGCAGGGACCGGACCCTCACCATTTCTACCCAGGGAAGACATCTTATCGCTCCTTGGCCCAGCGTATAAAATAATACTATGGTGATGTAGAGAAGGGAAAGCGAGGTCACAAGGTAGCCTCCATCTAGGATGGTGTAGTGCGCCTATATTTTCAACTTATAGCAGGCAATCTCATCAGAAAGAACCAGCCGACACAAGTCACAGGGTTCATAGTGGACCTCGTAGGGAAGTGTGTCAAAGGAATGCAAATGAATTGGGCGAGTTACCTTGTCAATGAGTTGGAAAAGGACTATCATGAAGCGCAAGATCAAGGGTATGAGTTTCACTTTAGTTGGATATTGGTACTGATCCCATTTGTCTCTTGGAAAATGAGCCTTCGCAGAAGTCGATCCATCAAAACCATTGTCCGCAAGGTTCTCAACCTTGTGGTACACAAGTGATATGGCGAAGTAGTGGAAATCAAATGCAGTTTTCCATGCTTACTACCTACAACTAAAGTGTGTCATTGAATCATTCCCACGGATGACCTTGAATACTTTGCATCAATATAGGCCATTATCAAAGTTCCACGCAGACCGACACTTCACCTACATCACTACGCCCAGGGATGAAAGTAAGGAGGATTTGCAGTCTTATTATAAGTTGATTGACGAAGATATGGAGGAGATAACCAAGGAATGACCAACTGAATTCCTTGTACCAATGGAAGATGTCAAACTCTCCGACCCTGACATCATCGAAAGTCCTTTGGTCACCTGAACTGAGTATGATGGACAGAGCAGCGCAAAGAAAAATAATAAAAAGGAAAAGGAGGAAGTGCAAAACATAGACAGTGATGATAAGGACAGTGCCTCAGAAGAGAGTAGGTATGATTCACCTATAGGAGGAGGAGGAGGATACAAAGTGAACTAAGAGGAAGGATGGGAAGAAGGAGACAAGAAAGAAAAAGGAAAATTAACACCGCCAAAGGATCCCCTTACAAAGGTTGAGACATCAAAGAAAAGGAAGGTTTCTTCGCAGAAATCCTCAACACGGAAGAAGACCTGAGCCAACAAGCCTCAGTCGAAGAATGTGCTCACAATGGATGATGTAGATCTCATCATCGTAGTCGTAGAAGATGCTTCTAAATATATCTTGCAGAGACATGAAGCAAAGCAAGAAACATTGTATGACAGAATAGAGAAGGAGCTCAAGGATATACAACAAGCCATTCATTCGAGCCATGCAGTGCCTACTGTGCCTTCTTCAGCAGAAAGTGTAGAATTGGGGGATGAGCCCACCCAATTACGAAGGCTAGCAGATGCAACCGAAGCTCGACTTCGTCGAGTCCAAGAAGAAAAGGAGTAGGCCATAGAGGCCTTAAAGAAATAAAAGGAGGAGTTCCTAGAGAAACTTTGAGCTATGCAAAAAGAGAAAGATGAAATTAGAGCAATGTTCGAGGAGGACAAAAGAGAATCTAGAAAGAGAAAGACCAGTTGCTCACAGAGAAAATTGGTGTTAAAGAGACATTCATTAAAGAACTTCGCTCTGTGTCGAGCTTTGCATAGGAGGAAGAAGAGTCAGTCAATATACAAGTGGGGAAGCTCGTTGAGGCTATTCAGCGGCTTCAAGTAAGAGTAATGGAGCTAGAAATCCAAGCAGTGTCGAGCACTCTGCAAGAAGTGAGAGATTAGAGGGAAGAAGCTTCCAAGAACATAGTAGAAAGAATTAGGGCATTGGCCTCAGAGTGTAAACAATTAAGTGATCGAAGTGCATAGACCTATGAGTGCCTTGCAGAAGATTTGGAGCTGAGGAAACTGGAGGCACAGCTCCAGGAGGCGAAGCAACAGGCACCCACCGTAAAATCACATATGAAGCTGCTTACTTTTTTTGAGAAGATGAAGAGGTCACAGGAGCAGCGCACAGTCCAGCAACAGGTTACGGCTATCTAGAGCAAGGTTGTGGAAGTGACGCAAAGACTCTAGCCAGTGCAGGATGAAGCCTACACGCTTTTTGAAGAGATTGAAGGAAAAGGCTCACAACTGAAACAAGTAGCTACAACAGTGGAACAACACCTGAAAGGGCCTGTCACCGAGCAAATAATTCAGGATTTCATCGAGCACGAGGCCCTAGAAAAGAAGCAAGTCAAGGCAACTTGAGGCCTTTGAAGTAGTGTTGACCAGATCTTAGTGACTCGGAACGAGTCACATGTGAGTGTTGGGGGCTTGTTGGGCCTTGACCAAGTTTTGAGGAAACATTGGTCGTGTTTGACCATTTTTGGGACTTTGACAGGGTGGTCGAAGATGGAGCGCCTAGGCGGAGCTGAGATTGCAAGATCTCACTCATTTTGTGGGATTTTTGGGCTTTTAGGGTTTATGTAACGAGTATGGGATGTTGGCCCATGGGTTTACCCATGTTTAGGTATTTTTGTAATGTACAAATAGATAGCTAAGCAATGTAAGAACTACTTAGTTACTTGTGATCAACTTAGTGCAAGAAGTTGTAAGTGTGGCTAAGTGATAAGAGGCTTTGTGCACAGACTGTGTAAGGCTTTGTGCTAATAAGGGGTTGGCTTTGTGCCTTGACCTAATTTTGGGAAGGAGGATCTGGCGAGCTGCACACATATCTTCTGTCCTCTACAGAGTTGTGTTATGTGGCTTGGTGCATAAGAGTCGAAGAATGTAGAAAGATTGAAGATTAATAAAGAAGAGAGGAATAAGTTGGTGGACATAGCCCCATACCGGGGTGAACCATGTATATCCTATGTTCTGATGTGCTTTGTGCAATATTTATCATGTTGTTTATGTGTTTGTCTGTTTAGTGCACTGATCTTGATGTATGATAGATAGATATGTGGATTCTTAGTGCTCTATGATATTTGATTGTTAGATATGAGTAAATGTTATGTGCTAGGTGATCAAAAGTACTTGATCTTGGTTGATTTTGTGTTGATCTATAATTAGGGTTTAATATGCAATGTGAATGGAATTTCTGAACTAATGCATATTGATTGGCTAAGTGCTCTTTTAAGTGTTGTAATCATGGATCTGTGTCCCAGCTAGGTTGTAGACACCTGATTCCTGCAACCCCCCCTGCCTCTACCTCGGGTGAGACTTCATCTACTTCTTAGGTGTTGTCGAAAGGGTCGGTAGTTAGGGTTTTTTTGGTGCGATGTTGAAGAGTTGAACCCTAGTTCTTCCCCTGTGCCAATAAGGTTGCTTTACAGCTAGGGTGCAATGATGTCAAGAAGCTAATAAAAGGTCAAACTTCATGAAAGTTCTAGAAGGGGATCTTCTAGGAGATGAGGTGGCATCTGTATGGTTGGGATCCTACTCCCTTATCTGATTTAGTGGGATCATCCTAATATTTTCAACCATCTCTCTTTCCCCTATATAAAGATGGATTTCTCATGGAAAAGGATAAGGTTAATGAAGGTTGATTCAAGCAAGGTTAATATTGAATAGGCGAAGAATTGGATGAGGAATTATACTTTAGTTCATACTTGAGAGATTCATTTCAATTTATCAAGTCATTGTGGATGTTCTTCATTCAAGGATTGGAGCAAGTGTGTGTTTTGGAGAAAAGATTCATTGGAAGGGGACCTTGCAACATCAAGGCTTTGGTTGTAATCTTCACTTTCATTTTAATATGATACAGTGATATGTTTCTTTCCCATGAAACTTGCTTTGTTTTATTGTATGATTCCTTGATCACATGCATAAGTTATCATTGAGTATATTATATTTCTTTCACTTTGGTTGGCTTGTGTTTTCTTGAAAATCCAATATCATAGAAGCACTAGAGTGGAGCTAGGACAACAATGGAAAGAGGAAGCGATATTTAAACGATATGTTGCCTATTTCTTATTAGATAGTAAAATCAATGATTAGAGATTAGGGAAAGCGTCATATATTGTTATGTTTTGTTCTAGATATAGGTGGATCTAGGGAGATATGTTCATGTCTGCATTTACCGATAAGTCCCATAACAACAGCCACTCATCCAGTGTCACGTCAACAGGTACGTCACTCCAGGAGTATGTTCTTCGGGGGTTCTACCACCAACAACTTCCCGAAGCATCGAAGGTCGAAGTCAATCTCAACCATCCAATCCATTGAATGGATTGGTCAACGATCAAATCAAGGCGTAACCATGGGATGCATAGGCATCAGATCAAGGATAGGGATTGATTGCAGAGCGTGAAGGGAGGATTAAACATGGCATTGATTCCACTTCCGAAATTGGTTAGGACTGTCGAATCTCCCCGATCAAGAGATCGATGGCTATGGTTGATCCGCCAACAATCACACAACTTCAATTGTGGATTCCAGGTGATGGGATAAACTATGAGCAAGTTAGATCTATTAAATCCATCGAGATTGCCAATCCTTGTCCACCCATTGATCTAACAACTGGTAAGTACTCCGAAAGGTTGAAAGATTGCAGAGGCTAGAATTCCTGAAGGATGAAGTCCCGAAGTAACTAAAGTCATCCATATCATCATGCAATTAAAATGTGACCCTCGATATTGACAAGTGATCAAGCACTTGTTTAGTTTCACACCTAGTCACCACATGTGGTCGTATGAAATAAAAGGTCCCAAAGAGTATTCTGTGTGAAATTTAACACGGAGAATGAGAAGTTTATCTTGGTCGAGAAGGGACATTAAACCAAACAAGAACTAGAATTTGTCCCGATCTATATTAATTAATTCAATACATACTATACATTAGATAGTTGATAAAAAAAAGGCTAGATCTCATCAACGAACATTGGAGAATGAAATAAAGAGGTGTGGGATCGAAATAACGAAGTTGATCCATGACTGTGATCGACTCTTAAAGGTTGATCAACATTATATAATGAAGAATTATCCTTGTCACGGTATTACATGAATAATAATGAAGGAAGCGCGAATGGATATTAATGATCCCACAGTCATTTGGAAAGAATGGTTTGAAGGAAGCGCCTTTTTGCAATTCTTAGTGATGGGTTAAAATGTTGAATCAATTTACAAAGGATTTGAAGTCTTTAAACAAACTATTAATAAACCTAATAATAATAGTAGACGTTATTATTATTAAAATGAATGAAAGGGTGCAATGATTCATTATCAAAATACACAATCATTCAAGTTCACACCAATTGGAAGACTATATAAACAAAGAAGTATGGTGAATAAAAGTGTAGTTGAATTTGTTGAAGTATATATATTTATATATAATAGATTGAATGAAGGTTCATTCCATCAGGTTGGTTCATGTTTACAAGATGGGTCTTGTATGAGGATTGGATTCCTCACATCTCAATTGGATCTAAGATTAATAAAATGGGACTTGTTATGAGGGTTGGATTCCTCATTTCTCAGTTGGATCTGAGAACTACAAGATGGGTATTGTAACAGAGAGCTGGGTTTCTCATAATTGTTTGAAGATGAAGATTGATCTTATGTATTCATTCCAGTTAAATAAATAAATAAAATATTTATTCTTTTATATATTGGTTGAGAAATTGAAATAAGTATATGTTGTTCAATTAATTCATGAAAAGTGGAAAATTGTCCAAAGTTTTGTGACACCGATTCACCCCCACCCCCCTCCCCCCCTCTCAGTGTCAAGTGTACATTTCAACACCACATACCTTGTAAATGCTGACAATCTACTTATGACATTCCTTATATCAACGATAAGACATGAATCCCCCCTAATTTCCAATGGCATGATATGCCATCAAACACATTCATCAAAGGTCATTAGTAATTTTTCACACAACAAAATATCAAAATATATTTAGTACTAAATCAATGTTACAAGTAAAACTTAAATGATGATATATAATACCTTCAGAAAATTATGAAAATCATGTTTTTTAAATCCTGTGATATGTCCATCAACTGTAAAATCTTTATCCAATGATGACCCATAGCCAGTAGGTGTCCTTATTGAACGTATGACATTTTTTAGTTGGTATAGCTCTTTTTTTTCAAAATCCATGGATCTTCTGCATATGTTCCATTTTCCCTGTTTGGCCACAAATGTATTCTATCAAATTTGGTACGTGAAAGAGAAATATCTCTCCTCGAAGACAAGGTGTCCTTCTCTTTGCTTAATATATGTTGAAATATAGAATCTGGGACATTTTTGAAGATGTGCATAGGATATAATAGGTGAGATATTAATATATCCTTCTAGTAAGGAAGATCATAAAATATGGATTTCCTTTTCATTCCTTCTGACATATTAACTGCAACTTGTTCTAGTTCTTCAATTGAATCACCCCGATCAAAAATATCCTCCCAACCTTTTAATTCAGCATCTTCATACTTCTTAATCCAATCACCTTGACCCATAATCATGGGAGGGCCTCTATTTTCAACATTTCCGTCAAATTGATTCTTTAGATGATTTCTAAACTTATGATATGTTGGTATAAAAACCTTGTTGTTTGCGTAAATAAATTTATGTAGATCTTTAGAATACCTCCCTTGAAATTGATCTGCACATCTTGGACATGAAAATATCCACTTTGTTTGAATCCTTGAAAATCAATAAGTAATGTTAATATAATTATAATAATAGTATAAAAGTAAGTATGAAAGTTGAGATGAAAATAAATTATGAGTGTGAATACGTAAATATTTTATCTTACCAGAATAGACACCAAGTCCTGGGAAATCATGAATAGTCCAACATAGCACGCCATACAACATGAAGGACATATTTGATGGAGGACATGATATTTCATACATTTTTATTCCTTTCCATGGTATTTGCATCTCATTAATAAAAGGCGCAATATAAACATCCATATTTCTAAGTTTATATTTTCCTGGAACAATGAGAGTCATCATAAGGTGCTCCTTTATAATGCTCATCCATGGGGGAATATTGTATACTATCAATCCTGTTAGAGCCCTATATAATAGGGGATCAGTCTTCTAAATATTAGTTATTTATTTTCAGGCCGATGTATTCGCTCATGATGCATGGCGATTACGGAGGAAAACGCCCGACAGTGACCAAGCACAAGATGAATGTTTGCGCCCGAAACTTCA